>UZAE01000789.1:0-18203 GCA_900617975.1 Rodentolepis nana | reverse complement strand
GCTTATATAATTGTGAAAATGTCTACATCGTAGGTTTGTAGGATTTTCTGTTCTTGGATCTTTTTGTCCGGTGACATTCCTCCAGCATTTCACTGGGGGATCTGAAGACGTTGTAATTCGCCTTGACGAGAGCGATTTTTCTTATAGCCTTTTGTAAAGCCAATCATAATAAATCAAAGTCAAGAACGAATGCCTAGTGATAGACTTTTTTGCCGTAAGAAAATACGTTGTACAGGGTGCACAACATGGAGGTAATTCTATCGCACACCCCATAACTAAGATGTTATAGTCCCGATTAATTGAACTTGATTTAACTAAAGAATTGCAGATTACTAAATGAAATGTTTCACAAAGTGGTGGTTTACAAATTAATTGCTTGAAAATTTGAAATGCCTGTTTAGTGAATAAGAGGTAGTTTCATAGTTTTTTTAGTTCAAGGAATTAGACGCTTGGTTATTTGCTTGATCTATGAATTATTTATCATTTTCAACATTACTTAAAGTGCACTTTGGAAATCTCCGCCTTAGTCTTTGGTTAGATATATTTAAACACTAATGGATGTGTACATAATACATATAGCGCATATGTTTGTAACACATTAAAGATTTAAGTTGGCGAATTTAATGCAAACATTATTTAAAAAAATATCTCTGAAACCAATTGATTGAGATTAAAATTGTTTACCTTGTAAAACTGTGTAGAGTATTGCTAATGAAATGCTTGCAAATCAGACGTAACATTTCTCAAGGTTTTTATTACTTTTATTTCATATGTGTATGTAATAGAAGCCTGTCAGTCATTCAATTTATTTATTCACAATACATTTTAAATAATAAGGGCAAATTAAAAAGGTTTTTCATGTGGAATCTCAAACGTTTAAAATGATCAATAAGAAAGTGAGCTAAAGGAGCAAAGCCAAAATAAGGAAATAATAAATCAATACTGTATATAGAACTTTCAACCAAAACCTTCATAAATTTTACACATTTCAAATTAAACACCTGGCTATTGCGTTGCAATCTTTGTCAATCCTATCGGAAAATATTTAAAAGCAAAATAATTTGACTATTTGAAATAGGTAGGTATAGAAAAAATTCGGTACCATCGCAAGAGTTATTAACCAAATTAAACTAAAACAATTTTATAAAATATTATAATTTGCTCACCAATGAGAATATAAGATTATAATGAATATTAGATCATCGAATAAAAGGAAACATGTCTAATATACCCCTGTTTATACCTTTTATTGAGAATTACGTTTTCCCTGTAGGTTACTCTATACCACAAAAAATGTATGCAAGCAAGTGTTGCAGGAATGGGAACTTCTTGTTCTTTAAAAAGGAAGCGTTTGACTCACATTCAATCCTTATGTTTTACATAAAATCTATTATGGTAAAAAACTGTGTATTAGTTGAATTTCCATCCAGATTACAATTTACCTTCAATTTTGTCAATCCCCGTCATTTTATTGGAATAGTAGTATGTATCTGAAAACGATAGAGACATGTCTGAGCAGTTCATTAGCTGTCTTCTTGCTTCCCAGTATCTCTGGCTTTCCGTCGTTGTCTTTAGAGCTGGACATCGAATCATGTGGGTCTTCTCTATTTCCTGCTGTAGGTTACATTGAGGGCATGTGGGTTGAGTGTATAATCCCAATCTGTAAAGATGTTTAGCCAGTGTATACTCCCAATCTTTGAAGGTGTTTTGCCAGGCAATCCGTCCGGTACGTAGTCTAAACTCAGCAACGGCTTCGATTCTTGGCCAAAGTAAACTCAGCAACGGCTTCGATTCTTGGCCAGTCGGCAACGGCTTCGATTCCTGGCCAGTCGGTTATATCGGAGAGTGCCAACTGTTCTCCTTTGTTCGAGCTTTAAGTTCGTTGCACCTTGACTGTATACTCCCAATCTTTGAAGGTGTTTTGCCAGGCAATCCGTCCGGTACGTAGTCTAAACTCAGCAACGGCTTCGATTCTTGGCCAACGTAGTCTAAACTCAGCAACGGCTTCGATTCTTGGCCAGTAGGCTATATCGGAGAGTTTGCCAACTGTGTTTCTCCTTTGTTCGAGCTTTAATTTCGTTGCCTTCTCCTTTGTTCGAGCTTTAAGTTCGTTGCACCTTGACTGTATACTCCCAATCTTTGAAGGTGTTTTGCCAGGCAATCCGTCCGGTACGTAGTCTAAACTCAGCAACGGCTTCGATTCTTGGCCAAAGTTAAACTCAGCAACGGCTTCGATTCTTGGCCAGTCGGCAACGGCTTCGATTCCTGGCCAGTCGGTTATATCGGAGAGTGCCAACTGTCCTTTGTTCGAGCTTTAAGTTCGTTGCACCTTGGGGTCTAGAATTCACTTCTGATTAAGGCCTTCATTGTGTGGAAAGACGACGGGCGGTCCATGCATTGCAAAAACGTTGTCCCCCTCTTAGCAAGTGTGTCAGCAAGCTCATTGCCTTTAATGTCACAGTGACCAGGAATCCATTGTAGGACCTCTGTTTTGTTTTTCTCTCTCAGAAGCTGATAGAGTTTTTTTACATTCCTTTATTTCAGCTATTTTGGGTGGCTCTCTGCTTCCAATTGAGTTTATTGCTGACTGTGAGGCTAGAAAATTTAAATTCAGTTATAATCACTTGCTAATGAGAATGAATCAATAATTGCCTCAGTTCCACGTGACTCCTACTTTTGTTAAATTTGAATCAGACTACTTTAGTAAAATGCTATTATTTAATATAATCGCCCTAAATCATTAAAAAGGATTTTATACTTCGATTTGAATGCAGTATTTATTTATAAAGAAACGAATGGCTGTCTAGTTGTTCATTTTCATTATTTGCCGTTTTTAAATTTCTCATTGTAATGTCAATGCTCTAACTTAGAATTATGGTTTGTCCATATATTATTAGGTATTGCATTGTATTATATATGCTAAACGCATGGGCTACAATAGTTATCTAGCTTTCAGTAAGTTAACTAAATATCCTGAAATACTTGAATTTATTGTAAGGCTGATGAAAAACAATGTCGTTTGGTTTCGAATCTTTATCTTCATCTCGAAAGAACATCTTCTTTCTTTAAGCACCTCATACGCTACAATTTGCGGTGACATTTGCTTGCCTTCTGTTAATTACAAATAGTTTTAATCCTCTAACATAGTTTAATTTACATCTTTGGAAGTGACTAAATTTCATGCTTTCTAACGTTACAGCAACCAATGCAATTAAATATATCTGTTGAGATGAGCAAACAAGTTATTAATAGAAGAAAAACATAGTTTAGAACATTTATTTATTGAAATCTTTCTTTGCTAATCTTCACCTTTCGTTTATGTCTTGTTTCCAATAAGTGATTTTAATACCATGGGGTCACGAAGCATTGGGTTTCACGTTCTCGTTAGTCTAGTTGAATTCACTGTTCTATGCAGGACAATGCACGTGGTGGAAAAAGGATTTTACTTATTTGATTCATTTTAGAGATATCATCTATTTATCTTTTTATTAAAAAAAATCTACTTTGATAGATTGAGGTAGTGATCAATTTATTATCTTGCATTCAGGGCTTCATTAATTTGATTTTGTATTATTTTGTTTTTGAAAAATTTCGCACTTCTTCCATTGCATGGCAGAATTTTCTGTGCTATATTACCATAAGCCAATGTAGTTAAAGATAGGTGATTGCCTTTTGTTGAATTTATCAGTTCAAATTCAGCAAAAAGGCTTTAAAATATAAAAATTACGAGCTTAATTTATTTGTGATCACATCGGGGCTTCAATTTTAATTTAACTCGTTTATTTTAAATATGGCTGCAAATCCAGCGAATTTATTTACAAACTAAATAAAAGAAGAAATGCACAAAAATTAAGCAGAACAAATTAAATTTAGACCGTAATAGAAGCCTTTCACATAGTGAAAGCATCTTCCAACTAAAGTGAGTGGTTTTATTTGCATTGAAATTAAATATTGTCCTACTCATAAATCCTGAATTTTTTTACGAAGCTTCAATCTGGTGGAAACCCCACGAAGCAAACTATCCTCCTTACGAGCATTTTCACCTGAACTTAATTCATGGCAATGGTTATCTAAAATTCAGATCATTTTATGTTAATTATTTTGCTACTTATTTGATTTCATTAGTATCTGTTACTAGTTTTCACGACTTAATGCACTTTTCAAACTTTTTTGATTCAAAACTCCCGTTTGCTTAATTTCAGTGTCACATTTCGAGGCCTGCGTCACGTGAGCCTTTACGACAGTTACTCAGACCAGGCGGATAATTTTTTTCAAAGATTTTGCTCAGCCTTTGTGAAAAACTTCCTACTTATCATCACTAAAAGTTTACTGTGAATCTTGTCTTATCAAAAAGTTTATAAATTAATTGATGTTATCAATGCAAACCATTTAAGTTACTATAGGCGAGTCAGTGCCGTACTTTGCTCCATTTGATCATTCAACATTTCGAGTATAATTATCTCGCTAAGTTAGACTTGCAAAACAATTTCCCGCGTTTACATAATCAAATTTTCGTTCTCTTAAGCATTCTTTAATTGTTAGGGTGGCTTATATTATGATTTTACTATCAAAGCGCCTTGATGAGTTGATATGCAATTGAATTTGTATCAAACTGTGTTAACGCACACTGTATCTTAAAATAGCTAAAATGTACTGTTAAAAATATAAGAAAACAACAGTTATCGGGAGATAAGTAGGCCACCGGTTTATTAGTCGATAGTAAATGGAAATGGGGTGGGGTATAAGCATATATGCGTTGCGAAATGGCTATCAAAATTGCCTGAAGCAGATTGGAGTAAGATTCAATGCGATGCTCTGGTTGCTTTGTTATAATTTATGTGTCATGTGATTAAGGACAAGCAGAATTGAGTTATAATGTGTCTACTACAGTCCCTTTGAGGTGATCATTAATTATATTAACAAGTTTTGTTAGAATTAAGATTAATTGTAAGAAGGGGTTATACATGGTTGCTCGTTAGTGGGTAATGAGAGCTAATACCAAATTTAACTTCTACTTCGACTTTAGTGCATATGTTTATATGTATTTATCGTAGACATGAAGAAAGAAATTGTTATAAAATTATTGGAAAAACGATTTTGATTGAAATTTTCTACTTTTGAATGATTTAATTGGGTGGCTGATATTATATTTCAGTATATGATACCTTTCGAGATGACACTTGAAAATTAGCAAGAGGTGATGGTTGAAAAAAAAGTTGGATTGAGTGAATTTCTATTATAATCAAGGTTTCTAAAAAGGTAATTTGGTGAGTTGAGCCGAGGATAACATATTAATTTGCCAAAGTAGCGATCACCGCTTTGATACTTTTAGTGAACACCCAATGATTAAGTTTGGATAATAAAGAGGATAGCAAAAAAATCGTGTTCTCCACTTTGAAGGCTCTGTAAAGTTAGTCCTCTTTCCAAGATTTATTTAAAATGACAGGCGTTTTGACAATTATCATTAGCCCTTTAGTTGACAACGTAGTTACAAACACGTTGATGGGGGGGGGGCAGAATAGTGATTAAGAGATGTAAAAGAGACAGACAGTCAAAGGCAGAGAAAAGGCAAAGATGAGTGCTGTGGAAGTGGTCGAATATGGCATAAAACAGGGCCATGGTAGTTTGAAGTCTGAAGTCAACTGCCAATTTATCGACTTTTTTGCCGTATGAGTTTATGTGGTGATACTCCCTTTCCAAAATAAGTGTCATAAAACGCATTCTTAGACGGCCTTGGGAGTTGTAGTGAATCAGACAGGTGATGGCTGTTATGGACGCATGTGGACTCTAAGAGGTTATAGGGTATGCAAAAGAACGCCAACGGGCTATTAGGAATCTCCTATCCCCAGGCGGAAATCTAACTTGATTTTGAGAAAGTTGAGAAAATTTTTTTTTCTAACGAGATAATCTACTTTTTACATTTTTATCATTTCCTCATACTTATATAATTAACTATTTGAATGGTTTAGAGAGTGATTTAGAGTGGTTTGATTGTAAAAATCACAGCTCTATCGTGAATTGAGCATTTCTTTGTTAATGTTGAATAACATTTGACCTAAAAAAATTTACTTCAACGATTTAATTCAACTTCTAGATAAGTTGGCGTCTGTGTTCTGCTTAAAGCCCTCACCGATAATACCTGCATTTTCAAGTTAGTCACAGGCCACCCAGTGTGTTGGTAAAACTGAAAACATGGCACAGAGACTGCGGTGTCTTAGCGGGAAACTTATTTAAATTGTGGTCTTATTCAATTAGAGACACTAGTAATAACGTTCGTCTACAATGACATAAATTTTGGTATTTATTCACTCAAATTCCGCCATTCTCTTTGTCAATTAATCATAAACAGCATGTTTGATAATTGCGTTTAAGAAACTACCAACAGCTTCAGACCACATTGGGAATTCAGTAAAATATTTCTCTTTTAAACTTCTTTTCAATGAAAAAGTGGTTAGGCGAAAGGAGCAGATTTCATTCAACATTATATATTTCTCAAGTCGTTATTGACATGCGTCTTTTCTATGTTTGCGTTTCGGACTTTAATGCATTATTAATCCACTACTAACATGCTAAGAGTTACGAGATTGACTCATTTTCAACTGCATATCTTAATTACGCGGACAGAGAAATATTCATTTTATGGAGTTCTTTTATACCATATCCGTTATGTTAAAATTTTAAGCTGTTAATATCAAGTAAAGTAACTTTGACGTCTTTCCAATTGAGGGGATGAGGGGGGGGGGGTTAATTGAAATAGCCAATCACTTAAATTATTAAACATCGGAGGCAGAAATTCATCACCCTTCAGAATACTACTCATGAAATTTGAATTCCATTCCCTAAAGTACTCAATCAGTAAATGCGGTTCAACCTGGGTCAAAAAAATTCGTGGGACACGTCATCGGATGCCTGCATGCCAGGATTGGGAGGTGAGACCGTAAAAACAGTGACTAATAATTAACCTCTGTTTAACCTAATCCGCCATCCTGATCACGATTTAGCTTCTTGCGTGTACACTTTACCCGCAACATACTGAGTAAACGTGCTCCGTGCTACAAGTATATTAGATTTCCAGATCGATAGCAGAAATTTTGTTCTACTCGGACTTCATGCGCTGACTTAAAGACTTGGAGAGTCAAGCTTTGGTAGAGAGTTGATTATCAATTGGCAGCTGTGGACAGGCCTTGAAAATAAAGTTTACTTCGAACTAATGCCGCAGTGGTTTACTTGTTTATTCTTAAAGCACAAAATTTAGATTATATAATCCTTATTGCTTAATTAATGATCGAAACGATTACCATATTACTTTAATACAGCTAATAGAGGGGTGACAGAACCTGCATCACCTACTAGAGGAGTACTTCGAAGCAAATCAAAGATTATTATTTCAAATGGCAGGCTTTGTGATATTTATCAATAGCCTTTGAACTTTGACTTCAGCTTCCCCCAAGAGGGGTGGGGAGTACATTTATAGCAGTTAATTAATAGCAAATCATTAGCCGTCTTCTTGCTTCTCAGTAACTCTGGCTTTCCGTCTTTGCCTTTAGAGCTGGACACTGAATCAGGTGGGTCTTTTCCATTTCCTCCTGTAGGTTACATAGAGAGCATGTGGGTTGAGTGTATACTCCCAATCTGTAAAGGTGTCTTACCAGGCATTCGTGTCCGGTACGTAGTCTAAACTCAGCAACGGCTTCGAGTCTTGGCCAGTCGGGTATGTCGGAGAGTGCAACTGTCCACTGTTTCTCCTTTGCTCGAGATTTAAGTTCGTTGCACCTTGAGGTCGGGAATTCTCTTCTTATTAGGGCTTTCATTGTGTGAAAAGACATCGGCCGGTCCATGCATTGCAAAATCGTTGTCCCCTTCTTAGCAAGTGTGTCAGCAATCTCATTGCCTTTAATGCCACAGTGACCATGAATCCATTGTAGGACCACTGTTTTGTTTTTCTCTCTCAGCAGCTCATAGAGTTTTCTACATTCCTTTATCTCAGCTGTATTGGGTGTCTCTCTATTTCCAATTGTGTTTATTGCTGACTGTGAGTCCGAAAGTATCACCGCTTTGGTAAATTTCGTATCCAGGCAACATAATTGACATAGTGCTATCCTAATAGCCTCTATTTCTTCTTCAAAAGCGGATCTATTATGTCCCGCTGCTGCGTAGAAAGAGAAGAGTTCAGAATAGACATCTGCACCAACGTTTGCTTGGCTTTCTATGTATGACCCATTAGTAAAGACTTGGAGCCATTGATCTGCAGGGTAGTTGACATTGATTGTCTCAAGGGCCAGAGAGCGCATTTGCTCTGAAGGGGTGTTTGATTTCCTAAAGAAGTCAAGCAGTTAGGCACAACACACAACATAAGTGTCTGCTAATGGATTCTGGGTAGAGGGAGGCTTTTTGATTTGTCTACGTTTTGTAATACTTTCTTCAGTTCTATGTCTTTCTGTATTAGACCAGATTGTCTTGGTCTAATCTCATACTTTCTGAAGAACTTATCCATGGGAATGCGCAGTAGCTTCTCATACAGGAGAACTTATCCATGGGAATGCGCAGTAGCTTCTCATACAGGTTCAAGGCCTTTTCTTCGATAAGGGAGCATATTGTAGTGCTTCCTCTCACTAGGAGCATTGCACCAATGGGTGTTGATTTTATCCCTCCAGTAATTAGTCGTAATGGTTGTTTAAGTGCGTTCTCGAGTGGTTTGAGATTCACCTCTGTGGCTGTAATGAGTGGATCACAGCAATACAACATTGTTGGCTGAACAAACATCATGTAAGTGGTGTTAAGAGTTGAGCGTGCACAGCTCCATACGCTACCAGCAAGACGTTTCAGTACATTCAGTCTATTGGAGACTCGTTCTGCTATTTTAGCAACTCAAAGATGAAGTTGAAAGTTTCATACCTCCTCTTAGATTTAAGCTCTATAATACATTCGGGCTGTTGGCATAGTGACAATTTGACCCGAGAGAAAGAAGATAATCTTATGTAATGAACTTGACTATGTTTGCTTTCTGTCTCTGGGAGGGTCTCCGAATGAATAAGGTTGAAACATTTGGACTTTGAACAAACTTTACCATAGATATACAAACGAGGAGGGCTTTTTTGGTGAAAGGAAATAATAAATCAGAAATTTGAATACCTTAGACGGTCTATTTAATAGGCATAGCTCGTTGCATTGGTGTTAAATTTCTTCAAGATTCAACATCTATGATTCGGCTAAAATCAATTCTAAGTAGTCTCAGTTAGTACCTAGCTCATGTTTATTTAATCCCTATTTAACTTCATAGAGTGCACAAGTTCTACTTGAACTTCATATGCACTCTTTGTAAAGATTCAATCTGTCAGGACGCATGATTGACTCCAATCCCGAGTGGTCTCTGAGTCGTTTTTCAGTTAAACTAGTATGCGGACGCATTCTCTCTAGACAAAAGCCATCTCGTCAAACGTCTCATTTATGATAACAGTTTTGCTAAATGCGGTAGGGCTTCATAAAACTGCAATTTCCCTTTCGGATCTGAAACAACCCTAGAACAACCACTTCTGGTAGTAGTATAACAGTGGAACTATACGCCGTGGCAATATAATAAACCAACTGAATAATTTACTTATGAGTAGAATATCTCTCTAACACTTCTGTCTGAGTCATCAGCTCTACCATTGGACTATTATCCCCCTCCCCTCCATCCACTTTCTTCCATTTATGAACTTAAAAGGCCCGTATCCCTTTTAGTCAACTTCTAGTGAGACATCACCAAAAGTCATAAGAAAAAGATTAAATGTTTTAATATGATAAAAGCGTTATAGTTAATAGACTCAAGAAAGAAGCAACTTTAATTTATAATTTAAGCCGATATATAGAGAGGTTAGGATGATTAATTGTCTATTCGCATTGCCAATTCGACGGCTGACAGTTCTCAGAGTAGGCTGAATAAAGTTCAGCTCTAAAACAAAGAAAAAGAAAATGTTAGCAGTCTCTGTACCCCCCCCCCTCAACCCTCACTTAGGTGGGTGACTCAAAACGACCGATATAGAAAGCAGGTTTAGAGGAGGAGTTCGGAAGGAGGGTTAGAAACAAAATAAATTTACGCCATTGTAAAGTGGAGAATTGTGGAGTTTTTTGCACCTTCTAAACTAAGTCAGGCTATCTGAAAGGTCGAGAGGAGGATAAGGTCTGCGTGGTTTAAGACTAAAAGGGAATCGGTCCCGAAATGAGCAGAGCAAAAACAATTGCACTTTAAATTGCAGAAATAGAACTGCTTAAAGAAAGGTCAATGTGAGGCATAATAGGGAAACATTTCGTAAATAGGATATGAGAATCTATTTGCGCCATGGTACTGGGGAGAGAGTAGTCTCAGGACGAGCCCTCTCACAGCAATTATGAGAGAAGTTTGTCGTTGTCAGATGCTACTAATATCATTTTGGAATGATTGTAAAAGTAGTGAGACGACATTAGCTATGGATTATTGACCTGATCCTTCAATGGGAAAAGTTTCCTTAGTCAAATTAATGTGAAATTTCCAAAATATTCGGACAAATAAAACAACACCCTTAGTTATAAGTTGTTCGGAGAAAGAAGAGAGGGTACTTACATTCGGTTTTGAATTTCCAAACACTCCTTCCCATAAGCAACGAAACGTCTGGAGTCCATTCGGCGCCCATCAAACGCTGCCGAAGCATCATCATAGAATCTTAATTGTTTTGCCCTCTCCATACAAGTGGTAACAACCAAGTAATACACCTTTTTTACTTCATTGCCATCTTGGAGTTCAATTGAGGCGGGAGTAGGCAATCCCGCAAGATGTTCCGATGTAGCTGACGACGCCTGGGACCCAATATCGACATCATGATCACCATACTCATCATCATAACCTACTCCTTGGAAAGCATCTTCTCCACCTAAGTTACTGCTAGTTTGAGTAAGACGTCGCTTCGATCCACTGGCGCTGCTGTTCAAACTGCGATCAGAGATGTCTGCCAAAGATGTTGAGAGACCTTGACGATACTTAAGTAAAGATGCTAATGATGATGATGATTCAATCGCCCCCAAAATAGATTGATTTTGAAGCGGGAAGTTTTCAAAGGCACTCCTGATGGCTTCTTCGTTAGTCTCGGAGAAGTGTCGAATATCTCGAGCCGGAGTAGCGGAGCAGTGAATTTCCAATCTGTCAATACCGTAGACAATAGGCGGAAGACGTGGATCACTAGAGAATGAAAGCAGAATTTCTATATTTGAAAAGCATCATGTGATAATCAAGTGAATAAAGAAACATACATCTAAAAACGCTTCTAAGGATTAAAGGAAATTAAGCGTACCAATAATAATGTGATTAAAGAGACAATGACGTGAGAGTGGCGTATAAATGACGTCAAGGTAATGGTGTTGAAATGATCCACAATGCATATCTATCAGGTGTTCAATAGTGAAGAAATCGATGCCCGTCTGACCACTAACAATTAATAGGACAGTTTACGCAATTAACTAAATATGGCAACGAATCGTGTTGATAGAATGAGAATTTATTATCACACTCAAGCTCCAGGACATTGTGGCACCTAAGACCTCAGTATCTAGCCTTATTATGGGCTTTATTTGACGTAAAGTGAACAATGTTTGTGCGGCGCACTCCTGACATTAAATTCATCGCGTTTCTCCGTCTAATCGGTTGTAATGGAAGTAATATACAAACATTTCATCTAGTAATGACCGTGTTCTCTCCCGATACGTCACAGACACTGCCTCAAGCCAATGCAAGCACCGTTAGTTCGTTTTGAATACGTATGAGAAGTGGGATTCAAACTGGCACCAATGACGAGTACATAATATATATAATGTAAAAAGTAATCTCGGGGATAAAAAATAAGAAAAGCATTAGCAGAGAGAAGAAGAGTGATCGAAGACCACTTTATTCAACAACTTAAGCATTAACTCAAATGACCCAGGCTGAAACGTCCACCAAATCTTCTACGCCTTGCCTAATTGCTCTCATTTCTAGCGTATGATTCAGGCTTGTGAAAATGGGTAATCAATAGAAGAAACAGACTATTCCTTTCTGAATAAAGGGATGGGTCTTCAGCCGAATCCATAGTACGCCACTGAGGCAACAATTAAATTATTGGTAAAAATTTAATCCTCCATAGGCAGTCCACTTTAAAACAAAGGACTATTTGGGATATTAGACAGCTTTAGCCATCTCAATCGAATGAGTATAAGCCATGTTATTAGACTAGTAATATTACTCGAGACAAGGCAGCAATAGCATTAAGTTATTGGACATTTTCAAACGGGAAAACAAAAAAAAGATTACTTATTTTAAGTTAATAATGGCCTGCAAGCACACTAGAAATGCATACGGCACTGCATTTGAAAATTTGGAGGGGAATCTCAGTGCCGCTTGAGACATTCACGTCCCGAAAACCATCTTATGGATTAGAATTAGTTATGGTAGGTGGCCACTTAGAGTACTGTATATGCACCAAAGGGCACTGGTCCCGTGACCACCACTTATGAAAAATGGTACATATAGGAGCTATAAGTTATCAAAGACAACGAGGAAAAGAAAGGTGACACAAACTTGATCTTAGGTAAATACGATCAAAACAAATACTCTCAAAGACATTGGAATCCAGGTAAAGATATCATTTCTAAAAGAGTAACGTAGATAATAAAATGCATATTCTTAAGCGTAGTAAAAGATTATTCGATAATTTGGACGTGAGTTTGGTTTAGAAAATATGATCAATTACAATGATAACAGATACCTCAGACACCTTCAAGAGCAACCATAAAGTGTAATAGTTTCCCACATATATTATTATAAATTCGTCGTCATTATTGCTATGTGAACGATAGTTCCGAAGACAGATAAAGGGAGGAGCTTTCTAACTTTAAAGACCTGCACTCTACCACCTTTGCATTTTGCCATGGGGAACAACTACCTTACGTATTCCTACCACTACCAAGCCTAGTTATCGAAAGGGCTTTTTACTGCTCATTTTAAGTGTAGTTGTAACATCATGCGATCTAGTGAAAAAAACAACTTCCATTTCACTCTTTCGCTGCACATAGAACAAACTACCTTCGATTCTAACGTGTGCTTACAACTATTAACTTAGAAGATACATTTTACCGATTTTTTTGCCCACCTCAATAATGACATGTAATAGCCCATGCCTAGCTAAATGACTGATTCTGTGCTTATGACCCATAAAGTACGCATTTTGACCACCGTTGCACCGGTGAAAATTGCAGTCTTCACAATATAACTCATTGACTGTAGGAATTTAACAAACACTGCCTTAGTGATAGAGGTATAAGAGGGGTTCTTGACCACACTAAGCATTCCCAACGTAAAGCTGAACTTGCCCAGGTAATTCTTCCAGTCGAACAATGAGTTCAATACCACCTCTAGACAATGCACCGAAACAGCTATTGTAGCATCCGATGGTACACACTATATCCTCAGTGGTAAATCCTTTCGGATAACAAAGCATGCTCCCATTAGTTGGTGATTGTGACTTCCATGAGCAAATATGCAGACCAGTCATTGCTGGGCCCTGTTGACCTTCAAGACATGGCGAAGGTGGTTGCACGGCCATCGCCAACTGGTGGTGGTCCAGATGCAGGAGAGCAGTTAAATGACCCTCCAAGTAGCAGTAATTAGTCTGGAGATTCTGGATGTTGATCAGGCTTCGAGAGGCGTCCGCGAAATTGTGCGACTCCACGGGGTTCAGCACGAGGGTACTTGGAGATTTGACCTCTGATTCGCAGGCATGATTTGGGCATCTAAAAATGCGTTGGCAATGGCTGATAATCTGACGCTTTAGCAAGTCAGTGATCAAAGGTTGGCAAATGTCAAGGTGTTAGATTGTCAATTCTAGGGGGAGCATGTCCATTGAACGGAATTACTAACACTAAAAGCGATTTAAGGAGATTGCCGATATGCTATTTGAGCACCAAGGAGAATTCAAGACCAATAATTATCTCCCTCCTCACCTCGGGTGAGATGGAGACAAAACTAATTTATTCAAAGCAAAGCATACGTCACCTGCACAATAGTTAAAAGATTTTTTGTGCTTTTGAGACTATAACATAACAGTCAAGAGTAGCATCAATGCCGAGCATTGATTAATAACAAATGTCGATGTTTGTTAACCGAAAATGAACGAAGAAAATGCCAATTCCATATTTATTTAAAAGGAGTGCAGGAATTTTGGCCCAATATTCAAGAAGTGATGCAAATGCACTTACATTGGACCCCTGGAAGCGCTCTAAACCGTGTAACCTTGTATCGACAGATGGTGAAAACAACCTATTCAATCGAATACCAAATTAAAGTGATAATTTCAGTGAAATCAATATCTGCCCTCAAAAAATGCTTTTTCAAAAAACACAAAAATTGCTTAGACTTTTTTAAGTATGATTACAGTTATTCTACGTCAATACCTAATTATTGCTTCATTGCGCCTTGAATGAGCAGTAAACAAGGGAATAACACGAATCCGAAGGTTGGAAGACTTCGGAGGTAACCGAAAGCGGGTGCGCATCACAAAGGGTTTATCCCGCTTGACAAAAAGAACCCTTTTGCCATTAGGCCCAGTGTAGAGCCTGTAAGCCTTGGCCAACTCGTCGTCTGTAAAGTCTAAGTGAAAGTCGTATTGACCCAAAAAAGGGTGCCTAAAACGCGACACAGTGAATAAGGTAGATTAATAGGTTATGTGAGGAGCATAAAGAACACATACCTCGATTGAACACTCATTGAAGGATGAGTCGTATGTAGTGGTGATAACAGCTAAGACAAAATATGAGAACATCAAAAAGTTAACAAACTTTTTTAACGGACTCAAGAGTATCAAAAGACCAATTCATCATTTTTGCCTCAAAATACACTAAATATGGGTAACCGCGAGAGCCGAAATCTGCTAATGAATTCGAGAAGTGAACAAATGAAATGACCTTGAAAACGATAGAAACAATAAAAAACTATTTATTACCTTTATTCAAGAATTGTCAGCTATAGATTAGGAAATTTTTAGCTTATATTTTGTGAATAATGAGAATAAGAATTCGTTGCGGTATTGATTTTAACATAAATTTAAAAATTTATATAAAACGGCAGGCGCTTTTATAGCTATCATTAGCCCTATAGTTGACTTCAGGTTTCACAGAGGGGAAGGAACATCAAAGTAAAAAAGTTGAGAGGGAAGACAGAAGAGTGATTCAAGACGTAAAAAGACACACAAAGGTAGAAAAAGTTGAGTTGAGCACTGTGGAAGAAGTCAAATATGACATACAGTGGAGTGATGGTAGTTTTAAGTCTGAAGTCAAATGCCGGTAAATAGACTTTTTTGCCGTATGAGTATACGTTTCACAGGGTGCATCACGTGGAGGTAAGTCTATCGCAAAATCCAAATTTTAACATAAATGACTAAAAAATTAATTGTAAAATATATTAAATATAAAGTTTGGCAGAAAATTCAGCAATATCCAGTGGAAATTCAATAATAAAAATGAATGTCAAAATTGAGTGACCGGGATGCCCTATAACACAAATTTTAGATAGTTCGTATTTATAGAGAACTCAACTTTAGCATGGTAAAAGTAGAGAAGCGATTCGTGCCAAGAAGCAAATAAAGTCACAAATATAGAAAACCCTCGACTAATCATTGGCCGAATTCATTACGTGGTTACCACGCCCAAAAGTGTATATGATGACCAAGCGCCTTGTCAACCGAAAAAAAATTCTGTTCCAAAATTCACAAAAAACATGTTCAACCCGGCATTGCATTTATAATGCTTACTCGTACAAGAGTATGATAACCAGATCCATTTCGAAGTTTCAAAAGGCAAGCTGGAACATTATTCTCTGAAAGCACACAGTCGGAAAAATTACAAATATATTCAAGGATTGCCACACACAAGCATTCATTCAGCAGCGAAGCTGATTATCAACCGTTTCAAATAGGAACAAATTCGACAAAAAAACTAAGTCCATGGTAAAACCAGCGTGTCCGTCTCCCCGCTTTTAACAAATTAATGTTTGTGTTAATAGTATTAGTATTAGGAGACTTCAACGCCCATTCAACAGATGGGGCTACAAAGATACAAACGTAACTGGAAAGGAAATTAAAGACATGCTAAACAACAACCCTCTGGAACTTATTTACAGCAATGAGGATCCGGCGACATATTTGCACTACAATGGAACCAGAACAACTCCTGACTTACTTCTGGGTTCAAGCGACATCAGTGAGCTTACACGCCGCAAAATAAATGACGATCCTGGTTCTGGTCACAAACCAGTCATTGCTAGTGGCAAGCGACATCAGTGAGCACACACACCGCAAAATAATTGATGATCCTGGTTTTCTGGTCACAAACCAGTCATTGCTAGTATTACCATCGGTTGCAAAAGCATGAGCTGGGTCACAAACCAGTCATTGCTAGTATTACCATCGGTAGCATAAGTATGACAACGAAAGAGCCAACTAAGCTGTCATGGAACTTTAAGAAGGCTGACTGGTCTAGTTGCACAAACATTTAAGAGAATGAACTTCAAAAAAGTCCACTCAACTTTAACCAACATCCTGACAAACTTTGCACTGCTATCACGAATATTATGATTAGATGTGCAAAAAACTATTTCCCGAGGCAAAACTAAACACTATCGAGTGTTTTGGTCTAAACACCTTGAGGAACTGAAACGAAAGAGGGACGCCATTCGCAACACTGCTGATCAGACTGGAAGAACGGAAGACGTACAAGTCTGGAGACGACAATCAGCTGTCCTAAGGCAAGCCATCTTACAAGCTAAATGGACTTCCTTCGACAAGTTCATCTCAAATATCAACTATCAAAGTGATAGCCAACGGACTTTCAAATTTCTGATAAACCTGCAAAAGAGCAGAGAAAGACCCAAGAAAGAACCAATACGCTTAAACAGCAAATTGCTTACCACCGACACCGAAATATCTAACTGCTTTGCGAGGTTCTATTCCCACAAGCAAAAGAAAAACCCTTTTGTCAGAAATTCTTCAAGAGATTTAATGATAAAAGTGGGACAGTTTGGTGAAATTAAGGAAGACATAGGAACACCAAATAATGTACTTACTGAACCATTCCGACCTTGCGAACTTAATGCTGCGATAAAACAGCTGAAGTGCAAGAAGTCTCCTGGCGAAGACGGTATTCATCCAGCTAAACTGCAAAAGGTCTCCGGTATTCATCAGGAATTTCTGAGTAAAATGGGAGCAAAAGCCAAGGAAACCATGCTGACGCTTTTCAACTAAATCTGGGAGACCAGTCTCGTACCTAACCAATGGAAGGTTGCCATATTAAAACATAAAAAGGGCAAAGACCCTACCAACTTTGACCACTATAGGCCTATCTCCATCACAAGCGTTCAGGCTAAACTTTTGGAAAGAATAGTTAACAGGAGAATGACCTGGTTCCTTGAGACCAACAATATTCTTATGAGAGAACAAGGAGATTTTATGCCACAAAGATCAACGAAACAACAAGTAGCCACCTTCTCCCAACACATCAAAGATGCCCTTGATGCGAGAAATACCCTTACGGCTGTTTTCGTCAATTTCAAATCAGCATATGAATTAGTATGGAAAAAGAAGCTAATTCTAAATTTGACAAAGATTGGTATTAAGCATAACAGGCTAAACTGGATAAAAGCATTCATTGGACAAAGACAATGTAAAGTCAGATATGGAGATGCTCTATCAAAATCCTATCTTTTACAAACAGGCCTTCCACAAGGAGCTGTCACAAGCTGCACTATTTCCAATGTCTTCATCAATGACATAGCCGAATTGGTACAGACAGTCACAGGCCATCAAGTGCTTACTTTATGCAGATGATCTTGTTCTATGGTATTTCGCCCCTCAGAAAAACGCTCAGGAGATGACAGAAAGCGCCCTAAATTGGGCACTTAAATTACTAGCAAACCGGTGCGACAACAATGGAATGGTAATCAATACCGCGAAAACTGCATTCCAAACCTTTTCTTTGGCCCATAACAGCATAAACCCACTTCTAAGGTACAAGGATACTACCCTAGAAAAAACCAATGACTTCACATATCACGAAATGACTTTTGACACAAAGTTAACGTGGAAAAGTCACATTGCTAAAATAGCAGAACGAATGACTTCACATATCACGAAATGACTTTTGACACAAAGTTAACGTGGAAAAGTCAC
>UZAE01000788.1:0-18218 GCA_900617975.1 Rodentolepis nana | reverse complement strand
GGGGGGGTGGAAGTGCGGAAAGATACGGGACACAAGATACACTCAAATTACCTACGCAAAATTCTAATTTGGCCTGCCATTCCTTCTGGAAAGTTCCATTGCTCCAAATTATAAAATTAGTAGTGTTTGTTAATTTGCCTTATTACCCTCCTTCCACCTCCTCACATTTTAATAGTTTTCGATCCATGTTTAAGACTGGCATTAGATATATTCTATTAATTTTATCTAGAAGCGATTATATCTGGAGTCGAATCGATCATGCTTACTCAACTCATATAGACAAAGGGAGGTTTGTGGCGGTGGGGATATAAATAGAAGTGCGCATTAAGATGACATCTTTTCACCTAGTCAACTCTTACTTGCCCAACACCAATTAATCATTAATTCCAGAAAGTTCCATAACTCTGAATAATGTTAAACTTATCATTGAAGGTGAGTTCCTGAGTTCATTCACAGAAATTTGTTCACCTATCAACAAAAATCTCCATATAGTTCTTCCTTCCACTGCTTATTGATTAAAATTAACCCACACCTTAAACTAACACCAATCGTGTTTCAACACGACAGGAAATTTAAATATTTGTGTTCAGATGCTGCTCTAGTTTTCTCTCCACAGAAAATCACAAGTTGCACGAATGATCACTAGTAGTAATAACCCCACCTTTATCTGCCATTTTATTCATCGTGTAATTTGTTAAAATCGATACAAAAATGACTTGCGCATATTTCTTGCAATTCAATATGCCAAGGCAATTAACAATTGACTCATGTTTTTGGGTTCGGTTTACTAGATATGCTGTGTTTATATATGATTGTGTATGTTTCTTTCTATTACTTTTGTAAACTGGCCGAATATCTAACTTGCATTCTCTTTTACTTCGTGGCCAATTTGATTTCGAAGTTAAAGGTATTTAATGCGTGTGTGCGTGTGCGTGTGTTTGCTTGCGCATTAGAGGTGATCTATTTTACTCACGTTGCTTTCAGATATACCTATTCTATCTAGAGAGAGAGACAGGGAAAGGTGATTGTGGTTGTCATGATGAGTCAATCTGCAGCTGAGTGTAAAATGTGTACGTGTGTAAAGATGTATGTTGTTCCGAAGTGTGATGATGTATGAGAGAGAGACAGAGAGCGAGATTACGTTGATGAAGGCGTTTAAGCTTTACCCACCGCGTGTATTCATATGCATACACTTAATGTGAGTGTGTGTGTGATGGCACAGCACGCTCTGTGCACGTGTCTCCAGAGTGAAGGCAGTACTTCGGGAAACCGTATAACGGTATAATACTAATAATGGCGATTCTGGATGAAGATGGAAAATTGAGTCAAGACAGTGAACAGTAGGAGCAGTAGTTATAGTGGTGGCCTCCAAAGTTTGAGGTCTTGAGCTCGTTGTCCATAGGTATATACTCAGTGAATGCGGTAACCACGCATTGAGCTCCTCCCCCCTCTGCCTACGACCTCCCTTTAAGTGCCTTCTCGGTTTTTATCCCCATCCAACTTTGTCTTTTATTCTTCTCGCCCATATTCATTTAATCTCTATTTCCTAACTCTGAGGAAGACGCTTCATCGCTCTCCAAATTAATGTATTCGCCCCATAGATTATGTTTTGATGGTGTTTGGACGCAAATTACTTAAACCCGAATTTGTGACTGCAAAGCTTTTTACCTCTTTCTTACAAAATTATGGTGCATACCTAAAGTTCTTACCTAACGTTTTGCTTCTGATTTTTTTTTCAGTGAATTCGATTGTATACTAACAAAGTACTCTCTGCTTGCAATTTCCTCGCTTGAGGATGAATTAAAACCACTGAGTAATGAGCAGAGAATTCCGGGTATTCTTCCAAGCGATTTCATTGGTCATCAAGGTTTGAGCGATAGAGCTGTGGAGAACCACAAGCGGTTGAGGATCGGGTTTCGAGCTGACAACGCCTCTTCTTTCTTCCACCACGTAAGTCAAATCTTTTCAAATATTCTTTAATCCATTTGATGCACAATATTTTAGGGTTTATACTTTTACCTTAACCGAGAGTTCTAAGGTTACTGATTCTGTGAGTTTTCCTATGCTTTGGTATAGAACCCCGGGTGACCGCTATCCTAGAAGCTAGTAACAGAGCAATAGTTCATTTCGAAATGAGGGGATCAGAGTAACACGCGTACCAGTTGATAATTAGGTGTATCTTACCTCATGAATGCTCCAAAATCATGAAATTTTTAGTTTCTTTGGGATATAATTTTCCTTAGTAATTTTCATCGCTTCTAATTTATTACTTAAAGGCGAAGACATTGGATCAAATTTCGGACTAATATTATAGACATGGATCAAATACCCACTTCAGTTTATTCTAGATAAACGATATCCTCTAACGTTTATTAATATGACTGAAAAGAAGGTGGTTTGAATTGGAGCACCCGCCATCGTGTTTACATCTTTTTTATTCAATCATTTGAAGTGCTTTCGTTTGCGCTTTGCAGAGATCGCTCACTTATGGGGGATCATGATCTCCGATGCCATACCTAGTATAGAGGCCTTTTTTCAGATGCAAACAGATTCACGACTATTAGTGTGTGCTGAAATAGGTTACTAAATGCTTTTGTTTCTCCCTATTCGCGGCATAATACGCTCTCACCCTCGTCCCCCCACCCCACCCCCCACTCCCGAACGCGCACATGCGGAATTCGATAAATTGGTTGGGGAAGGGGTGGGTCTTAGTGCGATCTTGCCGTATATGGTAGAATTAAATGTGCACGCATGTACACCTAGGTAACGGTGACATACCAAGGTAAAATGAAGCAGCAACTACGTAATTAATAATAAAGCGACTACTACTACTACTACTGCTCCTGTTTAATTTACGAATGCAAACATATAAGAGGATTTTGATTTATGTGCGTGCATCAGTGCTCGTTTTTTATACCTCGTCATTAATAGCTAAATGAGTATGCTAGAAGAAAGGGGGGGGGATAATGGGTAGTCTTATCCACTAGAGAAGTGCATTTAAATGGATATTTGAGCAACACCCAATTCAAGTATTGATAGGGAATTGTTTCAATGGATCGATTTTAAATCAATTCTCTATCTCCAGTCAATGGATAAGTTTAGAATCTTAGTGTTTTTGGCGTCATATAGATTTCCCAGTCAATTCATGCAGTCAAACTAAAGGGATTCCCTTGATAAAGCATATCTTTTCTCTTGAAGAAAGGGACTTTAGCTTCCGTTTGAAGAATTTTATTATCAGTGTATCAACTGCTTTTTTTATATATGCTCTATAATACTTAGATCTTACGATTTTTGCTTGCTTGCCATATCAACGATAATCTTTTGCAAAATTTATTCGCGTGGTAGCATGTGATGAGCAAAACTGAGGAAGGGTAGTCTAACGGAGCACAAGGTAAAATTATTATTACCGTCAAGTGCATTAATTCATTCTATTTCCGGAAGAATTGCGTTTTCCCCTGTTGCATTGCCATGGGTTTCTCACTATTGCATCAAGTGTTGTAAGGTTTCATTTTCGTTGTTATATCCGCAAGTTTCAGTGAGAGCCCCTGACCACGTTATTCAGAGCGACTTGGTCAGTTTATTTACTTAATTGGCACTTTAATTCACTAGTATCTTACAGCAATAATCGGACGGACGAGACGAATAAATGCATTTTAACCAATAGAGATCACTCGAGTTGTTCTCCAATAATAATTATTATCCTCATTGTATTTTCCTATATGTCCCAATTTATTGGCTTTAATTTGGTTTGAAGGAGAAACGTGACGAATGCTACTGATTTTAATTGGGGGATAAAGGATAGAGCTAGTTTAATATTACCGTCCTGTATCATTTTTGAACCAATATTGATTGACTATTTACTGTTGCCTGGTTTGAGATCGTTAGTTCGGTTGGAGCTAACTTTTGCGACTGGGGAATAAATGTATTAATCTAGACTAATCTTCTTGATCATCTTTAACTCAAACAAATTCTCATAAACGTGATAAGAGTAAAAAGTGTACTTCTGGTCAACTTATACGGTTTGGGTGCTATTGTCTAAATCCTCTTCTTATCGATAGGTTATAGGCTCGTTTGAACCATTCTTGAAGTCATTGAAACTCAGGTTCTTAGCTTCATTTCTTGACTAAGTTTTTGACTAATCGACTTCTTTATGCTATTTAAATGAACGAACGCATTGATACTAAAAATAGGAAATTTTAAAGGGGCAAAAGAAGGAAGAAGATAAGGATTAAAAATAGTTGCATAAAAGTGCATTCCAAATATGCAATAATTGCATCATATAACTCTATTTGCATTAGTTCGGCTTTTCACTTTGCGAATTGTCGCAATTTTAACTCCTGCTTGATACTAATTTAATTAATTAACTAGTCTAGAATAATCTTTTTTTTCTATGGTGTTTCATTTCAAAGCATGTGTGTGCGTGTGCGTGTGTGTGGGTGTGAGTGTGTGTATTTAAATGATTAACGTAAAATATAGTGTGCCTCCTACAGTTGACCTTAAATCGTGTGTTGACACAGCTTTTTTATGGTGAGAGTGAAATAATTAACCTTAAAACCACAAGCTAATCCACAAAATTTCATAGAGAAAGTCAACAGGCTAGAAGATACAATTAGAGGTAGACTCTGCAAAAAATGGAGCTTTTGGCCGGAAGTAATTTGAAGGGTCAAATCCACTGAATTCCTCAGTTCATTAAAGAAGGGGGTTCTTCAACGCCCAATTTGACTATAAGGAAAACGTCTTGGGGTTGCTGTGTTTGAGAAATTCGTATTTTCTCACTCCGTTTTGGCTAGTATTAAACGGGCACTTACGCACCCATTAACATGAGTTTGAAGCCTGCTTAAGGCAGATATATTCGAGGTGTAATTTAAGTAGATTAATATGGATTTGATACCTCCTCGATGGAAAAATAACTTTCTAGTGCCCTCGTATCCTAACCAATTTTGATCTGATCAATCAGTAATACCGTTTGCTGAATGTGTGCTATTTGTGAGTACCTAACCTAGCACATTTAGCGTGGCTCAAGTGCAGTTTACTTGCTTGACCTTAATTGCAATTTAGCTATTTTCTTTGTGTATCTCTGAGTAACACGGAGACATAAGAAAACCCTTGTCTTAGCCGATCTTTAGACACTTTACATTACAATAGGATGGCCTGAGCCTTAGTTTCGTCATAAATAATATCTTTATTCTAAACCAAGGGCTTGTGAGGCTGCATCCCCTCCTCATACTTTCTAATAAAGTTGCATATTCAAGCAGCAGTTTCTCAGCCCTTAGTTTCAATGAGGACACGAGTTATGGCAGTGTAGCTTTTGTCTATGTTAATCACCAGCTCTCAGTTTGAATTGTGATCACGCACAAGCTGAAGACTTGCAAAATGTGCCTTATCTTGCAGAAGCAGGTGCTAGTATGCGGCGGTTGCACCGCGTATATGGCAAGAGTAGCAGTTCTGATTAAGGGGTTGTACTTTTTACGCATTGTTGATGAATTTTTCTTCTGTCATGTTTTTCCAAAGTAAAGGTCCGTTGAACTTGCACGCGGTCAAATCTCCTCACCTTTATAACGGCCACTTTCTTTCATATTGCTATACCTTGATCAAACCGCTTTGTTATCTTCATATAGACCTTCTTAAACATATTCGTTTGCGAAACGTTCCATGTTTATTAAAGAAAATGCTGGCAGCACTTCGATTGAATAAAGTTGAGGTAACTTGTCTCTTCTTCCATGGGAAGCATGCATTCTAATCTCTCTTGATACCTTTAAGTAATCAGTGCTACTGGCCTCGATACCACTGAATGCAAAATTGATGAACAGATGATAAAACACGCCATTGTCAACCCTCTCTCCATGGTGAATTATTAGTTGTGCACCAAAGGGTCCCCCTCTGGGTTGATTTTTGGCAGTTAGTTCAAACAATTTCACTGATATGAGGTCTACTTGACAATACTAACATGGATTATCAGCATTTTCTTTCTGCTATAATTATGATAGAAATAAAATTATATCCCATTCCCACATCAATCTGATTGGTTGATTCATGTGTATGCCCAATGCTTCGAGAACTGTTTTTTTTGCACTCAAGTTGAGCAAGTCAATTTTTGGCTTTATGCCAGTTTAGAGGTAGGTTGAGAGAGAGAGAGTGAGTGAACGTGATAGTGATGTCGTGAATAAATAGTGTTTTACTAAGGGTGGTGCTTTTTTCATCTAAAGTGGTTGGTGGTAATGACAGCGCACGAATTAGCTTCAAATCCTGAGGTAATTCAAATCTTGGAAATTCGATTAGAGTGTAAATAAGATTTCTTCAGCTATTACGATTTAATCCCTTATTTAAGTTTTTAATAGACTTTGATCCCAAATGCTACATAATGCATTTATTCCGGTGACAACTGTGTTCACATCTGACACTGACAGCAAATAAGGTAAAATTCGCCGCTAGCTTTCACCTGATATGAAAAACGACCTACACGTGGTTTTTAGCCTTGTTTTTCATGAAAATCACGTCAATCGCCCCCTCCCCCCTCCCCAACCCCCTCTTCCTACCAACTTCTTGAAAATTAAGCAGTCGGAGTGAACTTGTGGGTTTCCTAAAAATTGAATGCCCTAATTTTACTGCAAAATCAAGTATTGCTGATATAGTTGGATATTTCATGTTGATTAGACCATGAAACCTAAGGAAGCTGATTTAACTTAGATGTCCTCCGAGATATTACGTGGCACCCATTGAGATATTTTATGGCTGTCGGTGTTCAGACCCAATAGAAAGAAGACATGTGGCTTTACTAGATTACTCGAAATTATTATTGTTATTATTCAATTAATACCAGATAAAACTCAGAAATGGAAGAAGTGTTTGATCGGAAATGGCGTCGCGATTAATTTTCATCGGCACTATAGTTGTTAGCGTCACTTCCTTTCACAATGTTTATAGGCTGTTTGTCAGAATGTTGAAGTCCTCAACTGTGTGACATAAAGGCCTATACAAATATTGTGAAGTTAGAGTCAGACAGACAGAGAGGGAGGGGGGGAGGGAGGGAGGGAGAGAGAGTGAATGATTGACATTTTTAAACACTGAATTGTTTACAGGTGAAAATCGAAGTAATTAAATCAACAGTCTATATTAAAAATCGGATTTGGCAAGGGGCATGCGAAGCTTTTAATAACTCTTTTAATGAGGGGAATGGCAGTGAAATTAGGTGATTTCTATCTATAATATGTAGTCTACTTCAGTCTATTTGAGGTGTTTTTGAATTTATATCTTACGATATTTAGAGCATTCTAATCTGTAGGGATCACGTTTTGAAGGTGGTTAGTTAAGATTTGTGCCAGTTGTGCATTTCTTTATTTTATCTTTCTTATCATTCCGCATTTCATTGATCTGATTTCACATTAGACTAAAAGATAAATGTACCATCAAATTTATTAAGCATTAAAGGTGGGGCACTTTTCTGGACGGCTCATCTACTTAATGCTATTCAATTACTGGCTGAGTAAATCCGAGATTTCTAATTCAAATAACTCAGAAAAGCATATCTCATCATTAATCGATACATATAAATAATGCTCTCCATACATTAAACCGACTTTCAGTCGATCTTTCAGCTTTATACGCGACCCCAAAATATTATCAATAATGTAAATGAGCTTGATATTTATAGATCTCGGCCTATTTACTTCAACTTTGTTGTCAGAAATGAAAATTTGAGTCCCCCTCTAATTTTTGCAAATCACGCCATTTTCATAAGCGCCTTTTTTTCTCATGAATACATTAAAAGAGGAGCATATGACTTTCCCAAACCGACTTCTGAATGTAGATATCATGAGATTCGTCTATTCTCTCTCTCTCTCTCTTGCCCTCTCTTGCCTTCATCTGATGTACTTTCAAATCGAAGCCACCGGAGAGATTTTCTCGTAGCAATTCTCTAAACGAGCCAATACGCGCAGTTAACCGGAAGCACACTTGGATGGCCACAAAGTTTCATTACCGATCATTTTCATGCGTTTTTCCCTTTCGAAAAGGTGCAAACAAAAATCACATTAAATAAGTGTTTACTTTTTTTGTACATGAAAAAAAACGCCTGTTTTTTATTTGACTTAGATCGCGTTGTTGTCTGATTTACTACTTGATCTGATATTTCGTTGATTGAAATATTTCGCCAAAATTTAATAGTGGGTTAGTAGTTATTGCAAGTCAAAACTTTTTAACTCGGATCAATCTCCTATTCATTTTTTTTGTCGTGGCTCATCAAGGGCTGAAGGACTCAAAATTCGACAATCACAATCTGAGTTGTCATCACCTAGTACTGCCACTTGTTTTCCTTCCTCACTTCCTCTTCTCCCCCATTCTCTCTCCCCCCCTTTCATTCGCCTTCATTTCCGACTGTCCAATATGCACGAGGTCCTATTCAACTTCAGGAAGGTTGTATGTCTCATCATAACTTGGTATGCCTCATTTAGGGCTGCAGTTGGACTCTTTTGAGTGTAAAGCTGACGAATCCATAACTCAAATGCAGTATGCCTGTATGCCCATTCGTCTACCTCATCCCTACTCTTCATCGTCAATTTGAACTACTCTCCTTCTTAGTTTTCTTTCCACATATTTTTTTTCTTTCACTATTAATGATGATAATAGCAGTAAAAGCTATGTAGTACTCAATCTTCATGCCTGTTAAGTTTGAAGTCCAATGGAGAAGTAAAAGGTGAAAGAAATTAATTCAATTAGAATTTTTTTACACAAAAGTTCTGACGGATATTGGATTATGATATAGGTTAAACACTAGTGCGTTGCTGTTAAGTCAATTCATTGACTTAGGAAAGACTTTGGTGGAATGAAGCTCCACTTACGTAATTAGTAGACGCGAAGGTTGATGAATCTATCAAGAATGAGAAGCAACTCAGACACTACTTGTAGGAAGTGAATTGTTTATTTCAAGACCCGATATAGATCCATCGAGCTTGAACTGTGTCTGTTAACGCTTTTGCATTTACTTTAGTGGCCAATTACTTGATCATTATGCAAATTTAAATGAACAAAAACTTGATGAAAAACACTCGTGATACAAAGGCTGATTGAGTAGTAATCCCCAATCCTCTAATTGAAAGTAGTCTCGTTCAGCACGCACGGATAGTTAGAATTTCATTGGAAGTTTGGTTACAGCTTTTTGACCTCTCTCGACATTATCAAAGCAACGATACTTTGCATATTGGTCCTTTGTGTTCTCTTTGAAGGTCAGAGATTTTGCTTCTCTGGAGATCATATGGATTCTATGCACCGAATAATTAGTTTCCTAAATTTACAGCGCACCACAATCGTCTTTGAGTCTATAATGGAGGTTAATTTTCAATGCTGCTGTAACTTGAAATAATCACAAATAAGTTAACTATACTACGTTTACGCACCTCTGGAAGAGATGGCATATTTGAATTGAGATCACTTCAAAATTCAAACTACTCTTGCACCACATTTGCTCATAGGCTCCTGCTCATGAGGAGTACACAATGCCATAACACCTAAATTATTTTGCATTTGTGTTAAAAAGGACCTTTGTGTTTGTTTACAGTGGAAATTAAAATTTTAAATAATACAATAAAGGTTGTTTTATTATCTCAAAGCAATGCAATGCTTGAAATGTCAACCTTTGTAAGAAAGCGATGCTAATAAGATTCACAATAATGCAGCCAAGTTACCCACCCCCCCCCATCCCCCACCCCCCTCCTATCCGTGACAGTGGTTAAGTGACAGCGAACCTGTCATAGAAATTTCTCCACAACTAACTGGCAAAATGACGAAAATCGTTGGTCTTTTCTTCTTTCTTTTTGTTTGTGCAGGAGAACTCGCAATAGCATATAATCCTTTTGGATATAGCAAAATATTTGTCTTGAATTACATTACTTCTGTCTGCTCTGTCTTAAAACACACGACCTTATGTGGCAGCATTATGATTGCATTAAGAATTTAAATTTGCCGACTATAACTGAATTGAGTTATGATAACTTCAAATTACTAATCATTGTACTAGTTGGGTAAAGGGTGTAGGGAATTTTTGGACCAAGTTATAGTCATGACCCTCGTTTTGGTTATCACTTACTTCATGCTAAAAGTGAACTGGCCCATTTATAGTGTATCTGCTTAGCTTCAACACACATGTACCATTGGAAATTAGATTATCATCAACTCCAAATTTTTTGAAATTGTTTATGACTTTTGTATAAAATTCCTACATTTTATTTTATGTGTTACATATTTTGCTAATATTTATGGAAGAGTGAAACCGAATAAATAATTCATAACATGCACACATATATTTCTATCTGCTAACCAATCGGCCTGTAAATCACCTTGGAATTGTTCTAGAGCAGTAAAAGCAATGTAAATAGACAAACACGTGAAAGCATGCATGCAAGTACAACGCAAACGTCCATTATTTTGAATTGTTACATAAATTGAGCAGATTTTTCGCATAATGTAGCTTAAAACACCTTGCCCTGGAGTGGAGTTACAATTTACTGTAGAATTTCATTCATAGTTGTATCTATGCTTTAGCTAAAACTTTAGCCACCTTCTTTCTCAGGTCGCGAAGTGATTGTGTATGAGGACCTAATCTAATGTGCATCTTTTTATTTCAATAAAAGCAATTAGGGCACTACTGGTCCGACTTGAAAAGTTAGTAATGATTGCTGGGGCTGTTTGGTTTCCAAAAGGCCCTAAGTACTCTCAACTCCTTTGTGAAACGCAAGCAAGCATCACGCACTACCACTGCGACGCAGATATTAATATTTCCCATAATCTGAACAAAATTAATTCCATGGCCACTAGGTTTTACTAATATATTTCCTCAAGGTTCGAGACTTGAAATGTAACTTCCTCAGTTCCAAATTACTGGCTAATCAGAAAATCGATCTCATAATCTTTTGACCCAAAACTTTGCTTGAACAGTTATACTTTCTTAACTAATCGATGATTAGATATCGTCAATTCGCAGATCTTCTGTCTTCTTCCTTTCCTGAACGGTAGAAGGTGGCTTGCACTGTCTCAGAATCATGCAATCCCCCATCAAACTGGACATACCAAAGAGTTAAGCATTAGAATCGAAGCGAGCGTGATATTTTTCAAGTGAGAAAGTTTTAAATCCGTCTTATACCTTACATGGCATAAAATAACGCTTACATTTGTTGTTTTGGTCGGAATTTCGCCGATCGAAAACAACCGCTCTGGGGGGGGGGGTTAGTCTCTTTACTAATCAAGTCTCTCGTAGTTTTCTCACAAATCATCATCGCGCACCCCAAGACTAGAGCGAAAATGTTGTTGAGGGATTTGAAGGTCATAATATGCTTACAAGGCCATACAAAGTCGTTATTCATGCACATCTGTGGTAAGTACATGTCTATAAATTTTTATTTTAGACGTTTAATCAAGAGGATTTGCGCTAAAGATATCAATTCTTGTTGTTGATGGGATTTTTAATAGATGTGATGATTTGCCTCAAAAGAGAGAATTAAGTATGGTGGAAATGGGCTCGACAATACCAAAGTAAATGGTCTATTCAAAGGCAAAATTGAAGACATCCAAGCAAAGTAGTGGTTTAGCTTCCGAGATTATCGCCATTTTGAGTTCTTCTAAATCTGCGGTATCGTTTTTTAAGTTTCCTCAAGGACTATTTTCTCTTCTCTCTGTTAAATACTTTTTTCAAACCTATAAACTTTTCTGAGTAGAACTCGTGCCGGCTGTCTTCAATCCTAGACTCTTTAATCCAGTTTCAGTACCTATACAAAGTGCATCTTTACTCCGCTTTTTAATGAGATTTTTGATCCACTTAGACTCAACAATACACAGCCTAACTACTCTACCTGTATAAAGTTCAAATCTGCGGCTGACTCATCGAACTTGATGAGAACGCGACAGGTGCAGATTGATTTTAAGGGTAACGCTCATGTACTGGCTGTCGGTAACTACCGAGGTGTTAGTAGTGTCGTGGTGATTAGTCCTATTGTTCTCAACATGGCATTGAACTTGACTGCATTTCCTCGTACTTGTAAATAAAGAGCAAAGTGGTGGAACCCCTAACCACAGTGGTCCTCTTTAATCATCAATCATTCCTCGGAACTCCAAGAGTCAAAGTGGCGACAGATTTGTTTCAGCGCCATGACATTATTTCAGGATGGAGTCAACCGCTTATCACTTGGTCCTATGACAGCTATGTGAAGTTGTAAATGTGACATTCTCCTACATTATGCTATGCTCTATCAACGAATCATGCAGCGTTAAAGTGTCATTTGATAATTCATTAAGAGATTTTTCTTTAAAATTGTAGATTGATATTCTAAAAAAAAATAATCAGATTCAACTGGAAGAATTTAATACCCACTTCTTATATCAAAAATAATATCATTTAAATTACACTTCGCCCAATTTGATTTTATCCACCACCAACTGCTTTACGAGTTTTTGGCTCGATCTTCAGCCAAGTTTCGTCATTGGAACATGCGATAATTTTGGCCTATGTCGTATGTCAAACATTATATACTTAGAATTCGCGCGTCATATTTGCAGTTTTTAAGTTTAAATTAAATGGAATGTCTCCTGAGTAGCTTTCTGCTCGAAGTGTTCACACTTATTACTTCCTTTCTTGCCCAGCTAAGGAGTCACGATTTTTTTCGTGTTGTTGTGTTTTGTAAAGATTATTGTTTAGTCTATTTGTTCACATGCAACTTACTGGTCATGCTCGTCGCATCAAGGCTAAACTTTGCGAATTGAGAAGACAATGGAACTCGGAGATCCTCCATTAATATGCACTGAATGTTAGTTTCATGCAATTATTGGTAAATCCTTTCATTTAAAATTAGAAATAATCGAGCGGACGAAATTTGATAGTGTCGCCGTAATAACCGAGTTGATCGTTTGCACAGTTAACATAAATTTAGCACATTTGATCAGTTAACCAATAGGTCTCAAAATTTTTTAGCGTTTCTATATCTTATATTCATCACAATTTAACTTATTAAACATGAGTAGTAGCGTAGTTCTGCGCATGCAATTATATTTGCATTATATTAGTCTACAGAAATCAACATGGGCACCTACGAGGGTTGTGGTCAATGTCTATCGATATCAAGGTGATAACACTCAACCCAAACTGAGTATTACAAAATATCTACAAAAATAGGCTTTAGGCGGATTTCATTTTATTCTCTTTGCAGTCATTCTGACCCGGATTGACTCTCAATGCTATTCTTTCATTAAGTCACGAGTAAATAATTAAATTAGAAACAGAAGAGGGAGTTGCCAGGTATTCAAATATTTGAACATCTATGGCGATTATAAATTACTTTCTATCGGTAAATAATCGGAATCAAACGGCTACACTTTCCTCATCATATACACCAATTTGAATAAATAAAACTCTATGGGTGTGAGCGTTTTGTAAATACTATCCTGCGTCGTCATGTGTTCATTGTGCGTGATATGGCAGTAGTAGTCTCTTTCAGATAATCATGTTACTACTCTTACCTTATCCATTTTCTACTTTGCATCACTCTTGTTACCCATACAAAATCACTATTAACTTGTGATTAATAAAAGAGTGAATAGCAATGTGAATATAGCATGTTCTGCACTACCTATTTTTTTCTTGCTTGGTTGTTTATTTGAATGCAAAAAAAATGCACCCAATGTGTTATAAATCTGACATAGTTTGGGAATAGCAGACCAGATCTTTCCAGAAATGTGATTATTAATCAATCTGTTTCGTTGGTTTATATTTGGAAACTTCCTTTGTACTGAAAGGCGGATAATACGCAGTCCACTTTTTCCCACAGTTGTCTACAAAATATCCAGGCCAAGATTAACACCTTAAGTAAAATTTAAAGATAAACTGAACCATACGGCCAATCTACCGAATGAGTTAAGATATCGAATCAAGTTTTGGCCATGACAAATGTTTGATTTCTTACTATAATGTTTTTTTTCTATTTTCTATTTCATTAATTGGATTGAGTTGGCTAAGTTGGGGTCATATATTCAAAAGTCTGTTGTTGACCATATGATTTACTCAAGGGCTACTTAACAACCTAACCGAATCTGGGCTAAGTCACCACCGGTGGCGTATTGATTTGTCATTTTCACTTTGTTCCTAACAAGTATGGACATTTTACTTCAATAGCTGTCTTGCAGTAGTAGACTTCTCAAAGAATATGGGGGCAATAGTATGGTCAATTTATATTATTCTACTTTAGACAGCGTCTAAGCTGACGCGTATCGTCAGTTTGTGTCTTTGATTTTATCTACTCTTGAATGAAGCTCACATGGATCCGTTAGCTTAGTCGCCTTTCTCATTTCCTCCAATAACAAAAGTCTTTCTTAGAGAGTTATTTGTCTGATGTAATAAATGGGAATTTGCATAAATATGGACAAACAGGTGATCTTAATCTTAGAAAGCAATACGGTAATTTTCTTTCCAATGGGACTATGACCAGTAAATCAGTTAAACATATGCATTTTTGTCTCTTTTTCGAAATAAATTGTAAGCCACATTCGAATAATTAGTTAACTTCTCAAGCTCTAAAGTAATTTTTCGCTCTACAGGAGAATTTTTATACTGGATTAACTATTAATTGTCATCTCCTCAGAAGTCATTTGACTATTCTTTTCGTTATTCATTGTGATTTATCATAGTAGACGGTAAACAATATAAACTCCTGTTTTGGAGATGTAGATTCTAGTTTAGGGGTTCATTTTGAACTTTGAACTCACTTCTAAATATGCTTTTGTTGGCAAAGCCTACTATAAGACATGTGGGTGGTATTTACTTTCCGAGTTGATTAAGCTTAACATGACATTCAAGAATCATTAGAGGAAGCGCTAACAGCACTTGGGCTGAGGTGAAGGGAGGTATCGCTTAAAGATCTCGCTCTTTATGATTCCATATACTGACCACAATTATTCAGCTTCAGTCCACACCACTTACTACTCACAGACTTTGATGTGACATGCAGGAAAATTGACCACTGCCTTGTCGGTTCTGGTATTTGAACAATCAAACTATTTCTGATTATGTCGAGGCTGCATTATCTATATACTCGATGGAAACTTGGGTTTATCAAATGTCGTTTTTGGTCACTTTCACTTCCGTCAAAAGCTCCTTTATTAGCCTCTTAAACCTCTGTATTTAATTACACTAATCTTTTGGACCCAATGGATTGATTTGCAATATTTTAAGTGCGTATTTTTTTTTAAACCTAACTTATATTCAATGAATTTCTTGCTTTTAAATCATTTTAACAAAAAATGTTATCAGCAAGCACACAAAATTTAGGATTAATAGTGCATCCTCATTCAACATCACCAAGGTCACAATATTCTAGTAAAGTGTGCATCAAAATAAAGTTCGCTATGTGGCTAAATTTTGCTTTAGTGCATTCCTAAATCACCGTTTTTTAATGTTCTTTAGCAACTCATGATTAATTTTGTCAACTAGCCGTGTTTGGCATCAAGAAGAATATGATATAACATGATGATGATATAATCAACTCCCCCCCTCCCCTCAGACAAAATCGACTTGCTAATGAGTAGAAACATCAATGCACATGAAAGCGCTCAGAACCGTTTTGGAATAGTGCAATTAAATTTAAACTTTAAATTACAAAATAAAGCAAGAGCCAGTAAACCGTATATATCTTAAACAAAAGGCAAACGATCTGATGAATCCAATTTTTTTTTAAATATTTCCTTCTTCTGTTCGCATTCTCTTCTTTGCATAGCTCTCTAATTCACCCCATTTTTTTATTATCTAAGAGCGAAAGTTGACATTCCATCCTTTGAAATTGTATATCCTTATTTTCACGCACCTTATTATTACATTTTGGTAGTTTGTCGACCATTTGTAATTCCGAGTATTGATGCTGCATTAACAAAAACATTGCCTCCTGTTGAATAGAAATAGAGTTATGAAAGTGCCGCAAATACAGTTTTAACAATTCTTTCCATTCCAAGATGAACAGTGGCCTTTTAAGATTATTTAACAGTGACATGGAATAAATTACGCCTGCTATAATAACAGGGAACTTGGTCTCTGGTTGAGTACTAATCTTATGTAGACCAAGGTAAAATCAATGAGGCAAATGTTACTATTTATGGGTGACCATTATTATGAGAGACAGTTAGTATTTAGAAATTATTTGCGGGCATAATTACGATTTACTCCAAAGAGACCACCGTGAATGCCGACGTGGAAAAAGCGCATTTGCAATTAGAATAGGCAATCAAGGAAAAACCAACAAAATTAAAGTTTGAAATCGGATCTACTTTTGGAAATTGAAATAGATTAAAGTGAATTATACAGCACAAATCTCTCCTAATGGAATTTTGGACTCTTTAGTGTGCGAATCGCTTTGGGACAAACCCATAAACACAAGACATGAAAGTGGAATTTTAAAATGATTTATTGAACAGATTTAATTTGAACTGCATTCCTTAGGTTTAAGATTTATTGCGAAAATAAGTTACGAAACTGTTTACACCTAAATAATAGTGACCCCGGAATCTGGTGATTAGGCTCGTCAATCATCAATTGATAAGCTTATACACTACTAATCCCTTTGGTCAGATCTAGGGACGAGTTCAAAATCTAAACATTGTTTACTTAGTGATTGGATTAACCATACGGATGAATAATTGTATTTCAATGCATTGCAATGACATCACATGTCCAAGGCCCCAAGGTAGCCCTTGAAATATTGGCAGTAAATATTGAGGTCATAGGTTTATTGCTTATCATCTCACCTTCAGTGATTGGCATAAATGGCGTTATTAGTTAAAGATGACTGGAGGAGGGCAACACAAGGTGTTTTGTACTCAAATCAGAGCTAGTGTTAAAAGATTGGTCTTAAAATTGCCCTGAACTAATAACTTTAAATAAATAAGCAATGAATATACTTCTCTAAGTTTGCATCTGGTGGAAATTTCCATTTCAGATTTGAACTATGTCATATTTTTGCTTGAGTTCGTCTTGAGTGTACTTTACGAGAACTGCAACACGAAATCCTATACGATTGTATATTTCTGCTATCTTTAACACTAGAAGAAGCAAATACATCTTGCTCGTTTCGATAAACTGCTCCTTATTACTAAATAAGGACACTGAGTTGTTGACTTTAGCTCTGCAACATCCGAATTTTTTTCTCAAACTTCAGTATCCAAGAATTGATTCTCTAGATTCTGGGTAAGTTCATATTCGCAGAATTCAGTGCTTGTTGACTAGTTGGCTTAAAATTTAATAATTAGTCATTTCACTTTGGTTCGTCTGTAGTTTTTTACCTCCAAGAATAGGTAAATATGACTGTCAAAGGCGTTTGAGCAAAACAGAGCCCACTATAGTCGATTGAAGATCAGCTGTAATGTTCTTAACCAAGATAGTTTACCCCCACCCACCAAACAGGTCATTCCAAAATTCAATGCTTTTGAATTTTTCTTTATTTGATAATTTGCTAGATAAGCGACCTACGTACGTGACTAGTTATTGACATGGTATATAAAACAATAGTGCCTCTATTAAAGGATGTTGCACCTAACCGAATGTGCGGATCGGTCCATTCTTTCAAATCAAATGTGAAAATCAGTATTAGGGTGTGCACTGAATCAAATTAGTGGGTGGTTATGAAAGCACACCTCCAAATACCACCCTCTATCACGTTTGATATGCAACACACCTACGTTTGTAATTGATTTCATTTAACATCAACGCCAGACTGTTCAACGCAGGTTATTGTTTCTCTAACTGTTTATTTCAAATGGCAGGCGTTATGATAGGTATCATTAGCCCTTTAGTTGACTTCGTGCTTCACAGAAAGGAAGTGGAACATTAAAGTGGCAAAAAGTCGAGAGGGGGGACAGAATAATGATTCACAGACGTAAAAGAGATAGACAGACGCAAAGGTAGAAAAAAGGTGAGTACTGTGGAATTAGTCGAATATGAAATGCGGTGGGGTCTTGGTAGTTTGAAGTCAGAAGTCAACTGCCGATTAATAGACTTTTTTGCCGTATGAGTATACGTTGCCCAGGGTGCACCACGTGGAGGTAAGTCTATCACACACCCCGTTTCTCTAACTGTTAAGCTATTTCTAAAGCAATTTTGTGAAGACAGTGTATTTAACCAATTATTTACTTCATGTATTTACTTAAAACACTCCTGAATATGCATTAGGTTAGTTATCAGGAACATGTATTATCAT
>UZAE01000787.1:0-18219 GCA_900617975.1 Rodentolepis nana | reverse complement strand
TGGCTAATGAAACTATCGAAATGCCTGCCATTTGATATAATAAATACCTTAAAAACAATTTATCTTTTGTAGAAATGATAGAAAGCCATGACGCACTTTACTTAAATTTAAGGACTTAAAGATTGCCATCTCTAAATGAACAAAAAATTATACTTTACAGGGATGACTCACTTAGAATATAAATGGCACATTCTAGTTTTGAAAAGCCAAGCATTTCTTGGATATAGCTTTTCTCTAGGCCACAATGAATAACCTACCCTCACCACAAATTACATGTTGATTAGGTTACCAATGATAGAACCATACTCTATCGATAAAACCAACATGGCAGCAACATTTCGTAACCGGAGCAATATGCAACAGGCACTTCAGTTACGAAAATTTAAGATACAAAAGGTTCGACATAATCTCACGAGAAAATGATTTCAAGAAATTAAAAAGGACTTGTAATTCAACAAACGGGTTCTCTATATTTTAACCACAAATTCAGATGCACAGATATCTATATAAAAATTACATTCATCGAATTGATTGGCTACTTATTTAGCAACGAGAGTAGATAAAGATAATTAAGTGCAAAAAATATATTCAAATATTGATTTTTATAATAGACATCAGAAATTCAAATTTTTTATACATCAATAGAAATATGATTAGAGAAGGTTCTAAATAGCACTAATAGAATCCAGAAGAGTTTAAGTAAATGCAAAACTTACATAAGTTTTGTGTCCAGAAGGAGCCCTGATGGTGTATTGGTTGCATTGGTTGAGAGCTCCAAGAGGAGCCCACAGCATTAAGGCTTGAACCACTCTGGGGAGCAGGAACTTGCTGTTGACCGCCATAACCACCGGCAGTCAAGATCGAACGCATAGAATCCATCATAGCAGATGATAAGCTTGATTGCTGCTGTTGGAAGTTGCTGGGCGGGGGCTGCTGAGATTGTTGACGTTGCCTCTGACGTTCAGAACCAATGGGGGCTGGTGGTTGATGCATTTCGCCATCGCGTTGATATAAACCACTACGGAAATCGTAGTTACCAGAAGACCCAGCAGCAGTATTGCTGAGCAGATCTGAAAACATAGAAAGCTGCGATGCTGGTTGCAAAAAGCTGTGCTGCAATGATGTAGGCGCCGGCTTATTGGTAGGCATATTCAATCGATTTCCAATGAACGATTGATTGTTATTGTTGCTATTAATACTCACAGGAATCGAGCCGGTGGAACCTCCCAAATTAGTGAAGAGGGCAAAGTCACGAGATGGAAAAGTACTACTAATCCGACCACTCTGTAGGTAGGCATCGGCCGTTCTTGTTCGATAATCACGAGAGTCTGTGAAATTGTCGTTCGAAGACACCGAGGCGGTTAAAAATGCATCAAAGGCAGAAGGAACATTACTGCTACTGTTGGCGGCAGCATAGTTCTGCGTTGAGGACGAAGGTGGAGGAAGATTGGAGAAGGAATTGTCCTGATTCCACATTGAAGACTGATGTAAATCAAACTGTGGAAGCGAAGTCGAAGACGGTTGGGTAGGAAAAAGAGCTTCATTCCCACTACCAAGTTGATTTTGAGGAGCAGGAGGTTGACCGAAACTTGTTCCAGAGGTGGAAGAGAATAACTGTTCGCTGAAAGGTGTTGAAGTAGAAGTAACGTTATCCTTAGAAGCACATTGAGATGTCAATGGGTTAGCCTCTTTCCTTGCGTGTCTTTCTGAACCTGGGGCACGATCGAATGAACGGACGGCAACATTGCTTGTTTGGGGTTGAGAAACAGGAGGAGAAATAAACTGAGGCGACGCTGGGACAGGAGAAGTATATTCAACGGAAGACACTGGAGGCTGCGTAACCGTTTCAGGAACATCCGGAACAACCGCCTTTCGAGGCCGCTTGAAATCCACTGCTGACGTTGTGACAGCTGCTGGGTTAATTTCTAACTCACCCAACCTTCGTCCAAGATACCTGGAAATCTCCGAGGATTGAGTGATTTTTCCGGTTACAGATGAAGAAGTACTAGTTGTACAGGCTGAAAGAGGTGGAAAACTCTGTTCATCTAGCAGGGAGGATATGGAAGGAGGAGCGGCAGGAACCGCACTTGATTTCACCTTAGCGGAGGGTTTGGACTCCTTCGTAGGCCCGTCTTGCGAGGAAACTAAACCAGCTGCCACAGAAGCAAAATCGGATTTTTTTCCTGGACCCCAAGATGAGCTAGGTAGGAGTTTTGACGCGGGAGCTTTAACAGGGTTCGATTTTGCAGTCAAAAGAGGTGGGACTTGAGCAGTAGTTGGTGGTTTTGTTGTTACTGCGACTGAAGGTGTCTTTTTAGGTACAGAGGCCGTGGGAGGAGCTCGACTACTGCCGCTGCTAGGCGTTACAGAAGTCATTGAGGTGAGCATCTTACCAGCTTTGACTCTTGAAATCAGATCATTTCCAGGCAACGCCCCAGAAAGAAGACTATCAATGACCTTTTTAGTTTGCTGTACCATATCTGGAGAACCCTTTAGATTAACCAATCTCTCCTCCTCACCAGGCTTGGCACTTTCAATATCGATTTGAATGCCGGACATTTGACGCAAGGCGCTAACAACAGCTCCTCCTTGACCGATGATCTTGCCAATCTCGTGGTTCGAGACAGGAATCGAGAGCTTGCTCTTACGTGCACCAGCAGCTGTCGATGAACCTGAGATTTTCCAATCACTACCTTCACCAGGTGAGACACGATGACCACGATTAGTGCTAGTCGGTTGAGCAACCATCCACTCGGTAGTTGAATCTGAGGTTTGATCATAAGCAGTAGTCCAATAATTATCTTCAGGACTAAGCATTTCAGGAGATCCGATGCAATCTCCGAGATCGGGTGAACTGGTTGTTGACTGAGCAACAATTCGTTTTGTCTGCTTTTGAGTTTTATCTTTTTTACCGGTCTCGGAAGTGGTCGTGGTTGCAATAGGTTTTTTAGATTCCCCACTAGAGGTCTTCTTCCTAGACGAGGGTTCGATCATTAACATTGTCTCGCTTTTCTCAGGTTTTATCACTGAAGGAGAAGTCTCTTTTGAAACGGAGGAAAGAGCTGGAGAAGAAGACTGTTCTCTTGACTCTTGTTCTTGCACAAGTGCCTCAATCTTAGCTAATCTGAAAAGGCAAATAAAATGGACGAATGACTTAACGTGTATATTCACATGATAATTACCATAAATGTATAGCTAAAAGGCGATAGATATTCTCCTATGACTATGCCGACGCAAATATGCTTGCACTATGCAATGCCGAGCAACAGATTAGAGTATATATGAGCGCTTTGTTTTAGTAACGATGACAATCAAGTGATAACTTTAAAAGCAATCATGACTCATCCACCAAAAATTTCCCAATGTAAATCAAAAACTACACAAAATCAATTAGGATTTATACAGCTAACTAGATAGACAAAATTGAGCGAAATTTTCACATGCCTGGTCAAAGTGAAGATTCCGACATAGCCATGTAACGAATTTCGATACACATGCCAGCCATACATACCATCGAATGTACACAGATAAGCACAGCACCATTGCGGATTCGAAGTGGAATGGTACCGTATATAGTTGAATCATACATTTTCAGAACAAAGGACGTTTGCTCAAAGTAAGAGAGAGTGATCAAGAAGCATTAAATACTCATTAGAAGTCACAAGACGGGGGGGGGGGGTTAAGCACTGGGACCACATGATGACATCTATGCAACATGGAGGGGACATCATAAATCAGCAAGTTAAATTGAGAGCTGGAAAAATGGTTGTACTAGGAGATACAATCATGGGAAAAACAGAGCCAGCAAAGATAGGGACCGTATGGTGTCTAAATATCCTCGTTTTAAATAAATGATAAGATACTCACTAAGCTTAATTCAAAAACATTTTCACTAAACCACAAAACTGGAAAAGAGAGAATATAATGAAAATCAAGAAAAAAAACAAAGTTACTACTGAGGACCTTTTTTAATTCAAAAGAAACATTGAAATATAAAGTAGAGATCTAGGCGACAGCTGACATTAAACACGAACTAAGTGAAGTGATATTAACTACGTGGTATTCAAACTTACGGAGTTTTATCTTGAATAGTTTCTAATTCACACGAATCGTCGGAATTTTGAGCAGTAGGTTTTATTGACGTGGACATTTGCTTTGCTTTTCTTTTATTTCTCTTTCTTTCCCTCTTTCGGGCTTGCATTGCTTCTCTATTTGCTCTTGCTTCTTCTTCCTGTTCTATCTGCTCTAGAAGATGGTCCGCATTTTTTCGGGCCTCACCTTCTTGCTTCTCTTTCGCAGCGGAAATTATTCGTCGACATTGCTGGCACTTCTCCGATAGGTCCTGAAGACAAGAAAGCGAAACCATCAAGTAAAGAATTAGAAAATTGCAGTTCTACGAACGATTAGTCATGCCATAAATCCCCAGGTTACAATTGGACGGAAGTAAATGACCTTAAAATGACGAAATTGAAGCGCGTGAAATGCGATTAAGTTTTTACCTTAGACACATTTCACCGGGAACGCTGGCAAGTAAGAATTTTATATCAACAGGAAAATTAATGGCAGGAATACTTAAATACAAGTGAAAACATTAGATTAATTATGGTTAAACTTGTCAATAAAAGAATGCAAAAATCGAATTAGTTACGAAACAAATGATTCCAAATGTTGAAAAAATTTCTCAGTATCAATTTAGCGAAAGCAAAAAAACGCAGCAAAAAATTTGACAAGGAAAATAAGAAGCGAAAACTTGACAAAAAACGATCTTTTAACTACGAGGGCTTGGGTAATAACCTTAAATTGACGAAATTAAAACGAAAGCACGCGCACTGAAACCCCGTGGTGATATGCATTTTAGGACACCACAAAAAAATTGTTTACACATGAATGCAGATGGTAAAAAAAATAAGCTAACCTTAATACAATAACATACTTAAAATGTGAAGGTGTCATATTTTATCTCATAAACCGATGTCTAAGGTCCCTGCCTCCCACACAGAGAAAAAGAAAAGAGACAATTAATTAGGACTGTCATGACTGTGATTGACTACATCCATGTGATCAGAGCGGAATAAAATGTGGGCCAGTAAAGTTAATTTACCTCAACAATTCGCGTAAGGAATAAGACCATCATTTTCTAATTTCTACATACACAATCAGCTGATTATCGATTGATTAAATACTGATTGTACAAAAATCGATAATAATAAAAACTATTAACGATAATAACGCTCAATTTAACTAAATTATTTTGGTCCAGCAACAGCAAAGTGAAGCTCATAGTCTGACATTTGCATAAGCAGGTGATAGGAGACAGGAGAAGATATTCGTTAAAGAGCAAAAAAAACTTTCAAACTCGAAATTTACGCAAAATCAACAAGTTCAGAACAAATAAAGGAGGGAAATGGAAACGACGAAAATCAATCTCAAAATTACCGCATGCACGAATGAACATTTGACAAATTATAAGCCAAACTGCCAAAAGTCTCATTGTTTAAAAAAAAAACTATGAAAGTCAAGCAGTAGAGATAAAAAGATAAACAAATAACTCAAATATGATATAAAGTAAAAGTAACCTGATAATTCATAAAGAGTATACGAAATCAAAGACTTTTGCTTATTGAACACAAAGTTAGATGACAAAATTGAAGCACGTAAAGTAATATTAATTAAATGTATAACTTATAAATTATCACGAAACTGAAGCTATACACAAGAGTAAAGTCCAAAGAGTGTAGACAAAAAACAAAACAACTAAAAGAGGAGGGAAGGGGGGGGAGGTTTAAAAAGCAACTAGACGGGAATTTAAAGCGCGTACGCGTGCATTGAGGGAAATCAAAAGACAAACACCATGGGTGATGGCTCGCATGCTCGATGACTAATTTCTCCAGCTAGGCAGACATCAAAGTAGAGAGATAAGGCAGGAGTAAAGCTTTTTGGTCAAAATAAACTTGATCATATGAATATTGAAGGCACCATAAGCTCGAATAGAGAGCAACGTGTTCCACCCCACAAACATGTGCTTTTGTTGTCCTTTTAGAGCAACTACTCACAACAAAAGAAGACGACAACTAATTAGGCTATACGATCACATTTTCAGCAAATAAATAACAAATTCTCAAAATTATCAGATTTAAATACAAGTAGATGAAAACACAACATATAAGTGGAACATTATGAAAAAGAGTATTGAACAAGGTCATCAGTTTCAAAATACTACTGAGTCCAAAATAAGCATATCGATGAAGGCGGAAGTTTTAAGTCGAATGAAATAAAAATATAGACGACTATTTTCAAGATAAAACGGAAATTCTATCTTATTTGACAACATCTCTTAAGCACAAAAGATTTAAGATATCTGATTAAACCAAACAAATCCAAGTAATGGTATGAATTATGGAATTTAAACAGATGCAGATGATTGAGAAGATTAAAAGACTTATAATAAAGAAAAGCGAGATATCGCAAACAAGGGAAGCAAAATAATTAAAACGGAACATTAAACAAATTAAGGAAGAATCATATAAGCAAAGAAATGTCTCGGTAACAAATTTTCGATGAGCAGAGAGGAAATTTCTATAAAAACTGCAAAATTTTTAAGAACCAGATTAACTTACATCGACGTCATTAATCACAGAATTTGTGTAGTTCGAGTAATCCCTGAGTAGAAAAGAGGCTCTAAGAACGGGAGAAGTAACCGGTTCAACAAAAGGAACCTTATCAACCTCATAAATAACTCCATTCGTAGTGGAGGAAGAAGTTGAAGGTAGCTTGGAATGTGTTACACTGGAAATTTGGGATGAAGTGAAACCAATGTTTTCAAATCGGGAAGGTGAATAAAAAAGATCGTAAGGTTTTTTGGCAGTAGCAGCAGATAAACGATGAGTTAACATTGTTTCATGAAGGAAAGAGGGTATTTGATAAAAACCACTTCCTAAGTCTTCACGGACACGATGATTTATATGTTCCCTAGTTGGTTGAAATGCTATTACAGTAGGAGTTGGACGAAAATAACAATAACCGCAGTACTGTTGTAGAATGCAAAAAGAGCTACAATTTAGGCGGAAAAGGCTGATCATCGAAAAAACAATATACTCCACCACCTCAAGAGAGGATTTCTGTGCGAGAAAATTCCAAAAAGTAGAGAGGCGACTTTTAATACGCCTACGCCTCCTACAGCTAGGGTTTGTAATCTGACGCAGCGATATCAGTCACAAGCAATTCATGCCCTAGCCTATTACCGACATCAACGCCTTCACATACCCCCGCACTTACTATCCAATGAAAATGCTTAGTCCTTGAAATCCGAAAAATGCAATTGGTAAAGACGAGAAAGTTACAAATATAATTGGTTAACACAACGGTTAAACGCACGCACCAACTCACCAATAATAATAAAATAGTCGATTTATGTAATAGCCTATAGGCTGAAGGGACTGAGTGACTAAGTTGAAAGCCAAATTATAAACCCGAAAACTCGATTAAATGAGCATTTTAGTAATGAACACAGAATTCAGGAGTGTTAAAAAACCCTTCCACAAATTGGTGAAAAAAGTTGAGTGAATCTTAAGTAAAAGTATTACGCACCGGATCATTGCAGACGGTTTTGATTTGCCTCACACAGTCTTTGTCTGATGGAAATTGGGTAACGAATTTCACTAAGAGTTCCACAACTTTGATATGACCTCTCCGGAAAGCAGCCATAAGACAACTGACTTTGCGATGGTCCTGGCTATTAACATCAGCTCCCTTTTCGATTAATTTTTGAACCACCTCTAAATGACCCCCATTACAAGCAAGCCACAGAGATGTAGCACCTTTTTTATTCCTTGCTTCAACATTGGCTCCACTAAAATGATAAGTATATAGATTAACTACTGAAATATAAAATGAGTAGCGTGAAATTAAAACCATTTACTGGTCAAGTAGGAGTTTAGCAAATTCGGCTTTCCCTTTGTCCGCAGCAATGGTTAAAGCAGTATCTCGAGAGGTTTGTACCGGAGGAGCATTAACATCAGCTCCGTAGCTAAGGAGGATAGCACCAACTTTGACATGATTACCAGATGCAGCTTCCATGAGAGGTGTCAAACCGGTTTTTGCACGATGCTCTATATTCGCTTTCCGTTCAACCAACAATTTGACTACATCTGCTTGACCCTGGAAACAAGCCAGTGTTAGAGCAGTGTTTTTGTTGGTCTCAATTTGGGCATTGATATCAGCTCCGTTTTCCAAAAGAACCTTCACGGCTTCTGTGTAACCATTCATGGAGGCAAGCATTAGAGGTGAAATCCCAAGTTTTGAACCCGTGCGAGAATTAATCTCAGCACCATTTTTTAAGAGAAGTTGGATGACATCCACAAAGCCACCAGAAGCAGCTAGGCTCAAAGGAGTGTAATCAGAGAAGTTTCTATGCTCCTTATTGGCACCCCGTGCTAAAAGATCTTCAGCAATCTAAAGTAAAATCATTAATAATAGAGGTGGAATACAAGCCAATTATTACACCAAACTAGGTTAGTAATTAGCAAACTAGAGGCAGAAAACAAACATAAAACGAACCTCTAAACGACCATGTGAGCAAGCAATCGAGAGAGCAGTATCTTTAGTCCTTTCCACCTGGGCTTCGATATCAACACCAAACTCTAAAAGTAAATTGACAATCGACCTCTGATTGGCATAGACAGCGGTATGCAAGGGCGTATGCGATTTCTTATCCCTATGTTCCTTATCTGCCCCGCGTTCAAGTAGCAACCGGGCTAAATCAGTGAAACCCCCATTACAACAGAGAGTGAGTGCAGATTCATTGGAGGACTCCGTATAAGCATTAATATCGACTTGTTGAACCCTTCCATCAGAAGAATTAGCTGTAACAAGGGAAGGTTGAACACTCGTTGTAGGTAGTTGATGTGTGCCCATGCTTTTGTCAAGATATATCTGAGAATATTCAGCAGTGTTTGGAAGATATGTTGCTCGAAGAGCCGGAATAACAGGAGCATTTCTTCCAACAGGAGGTGTTTGCTGTTGCTGTTGACGCTGGATTGCTGGATAATAGAGGGCAGGTGAAGGAACCATTGAAGACGAAGTAAGAGCATCCGCAAGCTGAGAATTAACATTTGTAACACTACTATCACTACTACAAGATGTGGTACTACTCGCTGAACTCGTTGTTTGAACAGCACCAGAAGGTGATGATTTTGTGGAGGGCGTTGAATACGAAGAAGTTGGAAGCACATTTGTGGGAAGAGATGGAGGAGGCGGCGTAGAGAATGTGAGGTTTTCCTGCTGTTGATTAGTATTGCTATTGTTCATAATGGGATTTTGATTTCGTGGAGATGTCAGGGCAACAGCAGTCGTGATGGGAGTCATGAAATTATCCAACCGACTAATAAACTCAGCCCCATCTCCCTTCCATTCTTGAATAAGAGTCATGAGCCGAGAGGTGAAATCCTCTGTGTAGGTGATTTTGGAAAGGTCTGCGCTCTCTTCACCACACTTAAGAATAGATTTTGCTAACTTTAACCTCGAGGGATCTTGTTGAGCTGTTTGTTGAGTTCTTGAAGCGGCCCCATCTGCCCATCCAATTGCATAAGCGTTCACCAAAGCCTCTTTCAACTTAGGATCCGGTTGGGAAACCATTTGAACGGCTACCTTTTGAGCAGCTTTTGTGGCATCCAGAGGAAGCGTTCCATTCCGAAGTTGGGGTTGAGTCAATATGGGTGGCTGGAGAACAGGATTGGGAAGTGCAGTAGATCCATTCATAGCAATGGGAACATGCAAACTGTGAGGATAGTCGATAATGAGTCGAGCTACAGCCGGGGAACCAGAGCGTGCACACTCTATAATCATAGTGCAACCATCGTTAAGTTCATGGTAAAGATCAGCTCCCATTCGAAGGAGATATTCCACAACTTGAACATGTCCACCATTACAGGCAAGAGAAAGTGCCGTGGCATCATTTTTGCTAGTTGTTTGATCGATAGGAAACCCGCATTCAACGAGGAGTTGAACAACATCCAAGTGACCAGAACGGGCAGCTTTCATGAGAGGAGTCTTTGGGTCATTGGTGAGTACTATGTGGTCGGGATCGGCTCCCCATTTGATCAATTCTTGGCACACTTTAAAGTGACCATTTTCTGCAGCGTAGTGAAGAGCAGTATCTCCCGACGTTGTCATTGCTAAGACATTCGCCCCCTGCTGTAAAAGACGTCGAACTAGCTCAACATGACCCTCTTGAGCAGCTTCCATGAGCGCTGTAGAACACCCATTGCCTCCAACTTCCATATCTGCACCAGCGTTTAGAAGCATCTGACAAATTTCGATAAAACCACCACAGGCAGCGAGGGTTAGCGCAGTTTCCTGAGTTTCATCGGTTTTTGCATTCACATCAGCACCTATAAACAGGTGGAAAACAGCGCGAAGTAAAATAACTACTTCCTAGAATGTTGGATTCACATATAATTAAGACTAAAAAATTTAAATAACAAATGATAAATCCAAAAAGCAAATACCACTAATATTGGCACGATTTTAAAGGGCTAATGATAATTACCATAAAGCCAGCCATTTGAAATTAATAAATAAATGATGAATAGGCATACTCGCTTTCAAAGAAAATTAGCATTACAATTTAAAATGAGGCAACATTACCACAGAGTGGAAATGATTTGGCAACGAAAAATCCTAGTGTTTTCACAATATTTAAAACAGAAACGACTAATTTGCTTCATTACGATTTCTTTGTTATCGTCAAAATAAACGGTGGCTTGACAGCTTGATGGAAAAAAATAAGTCAGATACGAGAGAATTAAAAAGCTGGAAAAAAACTCTCCATAGTGGTCAGAGTTTAAATTGACCTTTTAATACTTAGCACAGAAGGCTATTCAGTAAGGAGTGAACGCAAATTTTGTAAACACCGACCGACCTATATTTTGGAAGTTTAAACGATTGAATTTATTAATTAAATAGACCATAAAAATCTGACATATTCTCAAGTCCGCATGCCATACTTTTGATCAATCATTGCAGTGAATACAAGTGACGTGACAACGATATTTAAAGGACGAAAAAAGGGAATTTAAAGTGACGTATCAATATGCAGATGAGAGAGCAAGGATGCACAACACAAATAGAAAGGCCAATGTCAGAAAGCGAGTATCTCCACTCTGCTCAAAACCGGTTCTAGCAAATTGGCTTGGAATTGAGTAATGAATAGAGAAGCTGGGGTTCCAAATGTCCCACCAATCAGATTTACTTACAATAACAGCTTGGTAAATATGATTTTCATAAGATTGTATAGCAAAGCTAGTCACGATATAAGAATATATTAGAAGTACAATAGGAGGGCGGAGCGACGATTTTACCCATATGTAACAAGACCAAGAATATTAAGTGAATAGGTAGATGTTGCAATAAAAAATATATTAGGGGGCAACTAGAGACCTTTAAAAACAAAATCTAAGTGGAACTCCGCGCCACAGAAGACCAGATTCCCGTAATATGAAGCCCCATGAAATAAGTTATTTTAGTCAAGGGAATAAATTTAAAAAAACAATAACGACCAACCTTCCAACAATCGAAGCCATTCCTTCATTCGTTTGCATGAGTGCTTTCAAATGGTGCCCTTTTACTGAGTGGCGAATAAAATAATAAATCAAATCATTCGTTAATACAAAAGCAATAGTCTATTACGATTACATAAACCTATCTATTTCGTTAGTACTTAAATTTTTTTAGAAAGATTTCAATATATTCCTCTTAAAATCAATGATAGAATTTGCGTCAAAATAAGAGGTAAACCAGTATTTCCATATTTATTGAGAATTCAAAAAATCAAGCTACAAACTATCAAAGGCCTAATTTACGACTATTACAAATCGCTAGCAAAATACAAAGAAAACTAACAAGCATTAGCAAAAAAATCTAAACATGTACATCGAGAGAGGTATTACAGATAAGAGGCAATATAAATGACAAACATTAAAGATTGTCCAGAGGAGAGAAGAAATCAATCCCAAAATCTCTCAGATTCACATCTATTACGCCCCTTTAATAGATAATAAGAAATGGTAAAAGCAAAAACTAATAATCTACTTTAAATACATAAGAAAAACAATAATAAATACCATTTGGCAAGCACGTAGTGAAACTTCAAGCATCAGAAAAACAGAAAGAAAATCGAGAGATGAGAAATCAATCTCAAGATAATCGATTCTCATTCCTCCTTGTGCACGTGCACAAATGTGCATGTGGGTATGGTATGCCTTTTAAACAGCATCGAGGTAACACCTCCGCACAAGCAGCACAGCACACATACGAAATTGCACACAAATATAACTGCAAGAGGTCAGGACGGTGATAGCATACAAAAGCAACAGGGGAGAAGACAAAGGACTGACCTGCTGCAAGTAATGCCGCCACGGTATCTTCATGTCCTTCTCGTGCAGCTTCCATCAATGGAGTATACCCCTCATCATTAACTTCTTCTATATCTGCCTCATAGCCGATAAGAAGAGTAACCAGTTCAGTATGACCACCACATGCAGCTAAGGTCAAGGGGGATTCAAAACTGTCCTGAGGGATGTTAACATTCGCCCCGTGGTCAAGGAGAAGTCGTGCGACCTCAACATGACCCTCCATAGCAGCTTCCATTAGTGCTGTGTGCATCTCGTCAGTTCGATGTTCGTGAGAGGCACCTGCATCTAATAAGAACTTCACCATGTCTGCATGACCCTATAAACATAAAGAAAACACAAAGTAGGAACGGCATGGAGATAAGCCAACTTACCATTAGGAACAATTTCAAATACCTTATAACTCGCTAATGTAAGAGCGGATTCTTTGAATTCAGAGGAATGGGTGTTAATATTTGCACCATGTTCGATTAAACAACGAGCGACTTCAATGTGACCATTACTAGTGGCCTCCATTAAAGGTGTATGGCCGTTTTCATTTTGTTCCTCCATTGGACTGCCGTGTTCAAGTAGCAATTTAACACAATTTAAATGGCCATTAGCAGAGGCATAATGAAGTGCTGTGTAACATGAAGGAGTCGTCGTTTGGGCAACATTTGCACGGTATCTAAGTAGGATTTCAACAATCTGATCAAAGCCATCCTTCGAAGCTTCGATTAGTGGAGTTGATTCTGGTTTTTCCTCATCAATATTGGGATCACACTAAACGAAAACAATGAAAAACATGAAAAGAAAACGAAATTAATAAATTGCAATGGAAATCTTACACCATTTCGAAGGAGATTTTCAACCATGTCGGGCGAATTACTCGCCACAGCACGAGAAAGTGTAAGCTGATTATTGGTTGCCTCCCATTCAACGGTAGCCAAATACCTTTTTACGCTTTCATTTCCACTTTTCAAATAAGCTTGTATGAGAGAATAGGTTCGACTAAAGGTTAAATGGTTAGTTATACTGGTAAGTAGCTTACGCATTTTCTTCCGTTAAAGAGGAATCTTGATTCAATTCCTGCCATGTTTCTGGGTCTGTAATCCGTCTCCCGCTTTTTAAAATCATATTCTTTAACGGAGCGTTTTTTAAACAGCGACAAAGATTCAAATCATTCAAGTTCTCGTCAAACTAAAATGTGGAAGACAATATTTTAAAAAATACGCTCAAAACGAACAACTTTTGTTATGAGACAGATACAAGTTTCTACACAAATAAACAATCTACCGTAAAACAAACCCACAAGTTCTTCGGAAGCTACGACAAATAAAAGACTTACAAATATAGACCTAATAAAAGTAGAGAAAGTTAAATAGAACAAAAAAATTCAATTGAACGTATACAAAAGTTTTTTTCCCATGTACACAAGTAAACGCGAATTAAAAAGTAAATTATATAGCAGAATGGAAGTTTACGGCTATCTAAGCACAGTTAAGTTGTAATATTTACCTGCACATTTGGCATAATTATTCCAAAAGATGAAAAGTCACGCTCGAAAATGTCACCAAATCCAAGCTTCGTGAATATATCGAATTAAGCGCTTTACGTGTTTAAATGTATACATTATAACTATTGACTTTGCAAATGTATTTTAGCCAACAAAAAAACAAATACTATATTTTCATACGCATTTAATTTCAAAATTTTATATTATTGACAAAATTTTATTGATATAAGTATTTGAACCAGTTACTATTTATATGCAATTATCTGTTATCAAAATAACGATTTAAGAGGTAAATCTCAATGAGTCACGTAATTATAATTTAGCCTGATTTAATCGCTTTCTCTGTAATTAAGTATTCATTTCTATCCAAAAATTAAATTCTATCAATATTTATTTATTTATTTCAAACGGCAGGCGTTTTGATAGATATCATTAGCCATATAGCTGACTTCGGGCTTCACAGAGGGAAGGTTCATCAAAGTAGCAGAAAGTCGAGGGGTGGGGAACAGAAGAGCAATTCAGAAGTCAACTGCCAGGTAATAGACTTTTTTGCCGTATGAGTATACGTTGCCCAGGGTGAACCTCGTGGAATTCTACCAATATAACTTAGCCAAAGCCTCCAGTTTTTTTGAAATGGTTGACACTGCTTATTTAAAGCTTGACGTGTACAAATGTCTCGTAACATAAACAGTTTTGGAAAAAAGCTTGAATGCTAATCATAATAATATACGCTTGAAATATATTAATTTACCCTAGTTTTGCTTGTTATAACGTAGTGTTATATCGCATAGTATTGTGATTATAGTGTTAGAGTTTTTATTAAACAAATTGGAAAGTGAATTCAGAAATTACATTCTTTTATGATGTTCTATGTTGAGTTTCCACAAACGGTCTTGACACCGACTAAAACAAAGCAGGACTAGGAAGGATATTGAACACTTGATTTATGTTTGACTTTTCTAATATCTTTTATTTTCAATTTCATAATATGCCTCGTCCAAATGATGCGATGAGAAATGTAAACGTGTATTTCGAATAATTTGCTACACCGATGTCCTGTATTTATATACAAGTTTTGGTATTAAAGTAAAATTGACGCATATATATATATTGCTATGCAAACAAGTGTCCTTGGAATGGGACTTTGACCACGCACTAGATTTCGTTTTAGGGATATCCAAATTCACGCAATCTTTATGCACGCAAGAGCGTTTTAGGGTGTATCTATAGAGTGATTAATGACTTAGATTTCAGATATGAATTCTGAATTTAAACTCAACTGATTAAAATTTTTTGTGCGACAGACGTCAACGTTCCAAGTATGAATTCGCCAACATTTGTGTCGGCTAGTATTTGTCAAATAATCCAATTTTGTTTCTTCAATAAATTTATTTTAATATAAATACCAGTCTGCTATCTCAAATTCTCTGGAGTAATGTTGTAATCCAAAAATTTTATTATTGTTATTATTATTATTATTGTTATTATTATTAATTCAAATGCCAGGCTTTAGGAATTTTTATTATCCCCTTAGTTGACACAGGGGGGGGGGGAACTTATATAGCAGTTAATTAATAACAGTTCATTAGTTGTCTTCTAGCTACCCAGTATCTCTGGGTTTCCGTCGTTATCTTTGAGGTTAGACACCGAATCAAGTGGGTCATCTCCATTTCCTCCTGTAGGTCACATGGGGGCATGTTGGTTGAACGTATACTCTTACCCTGTGAAGATATTTTGCCAGGCAATCGTATCCGGTACGTAGTCTAAACTCAGCAACGTCTTCGATTCTTGACCAGTCGGCTATGTCGGTGAGTGCCACTGTCCACTGTTTCTCCTTCGTTCGAGCTTTAAGTTCGTTGTACCTTGAGGTTTGGAATTCTCTTCTGATTAAGGCCTTCATTGTGTGGAAAGACATCGGCCGGTATATACCTTGCAAAATCGTTATCCCCTTCTTAGCAAGTGTGTCAGCAAGCTCATTGCCTTTATGCCACAGTGACCATGAATCCATTTTAGGACCACTGTTTTGCTTTTCCTCTCACCAGCTGATAGAGTTTTTTACTTTCGTATATCTCGGCTGTTTTGGGTGGATCTCTGTTTCTAATTGAGTTTATTGTTGACGGTGAGTCCGAAAGGATAACTGCTTTGGTGAATTTTATATCCAGGCAACATAATTGGCCTAGTGCTATCTTAATGGCTTCTATTTCACCTTCGAAAGCGGATCTATTGTGTGCCGCAGCTGCATAGAAAGAGAAGAGTTCAGAGTAGAAACCTGCACCAACGTTTGCTTGTTTTTCTATATATGACCCATCAGTGAAGACTTAAAGCCATTAATCTGCAGGATAGTTTGCATTGATTGTCTCAAGGGCCTGTGATTGCTTATGGGAATAGAATCTCGCAAAGAAGTTGGCTATTTCGAGTCGGTGGTAAGTAGTTTGTTGTTTAGGCTTATTGGTTTTTTCTTGGGTCTTTCCTTGCTGTTTTGGAGGTTACCCAGGAATTTGAAAGTGCGTTAACTATCATTTCGATAGCTGATATTTGAGATAAAGTTGCCAAAGGTAGTTCATTTAGCTTATAAGATGGCTTGCCTTAGCACAGCTGACTGTCGTCTTCAGACTTGTATGTCTTCCGCTCTTCCGGTTTGTTCAGCAGTTCCTGTTCAGCTCCTCAAGGTGTTCATACTAGACCACTCGATAGAGTTTAGTCTTGACACGAGGAATAGTTTCCTTTGCACATCTGATCATAATATTTGTGATTTCGTTGTAAAGTTTGTCAGGATGTCATAATATTCGTGATATCAGTGCAAAGTTTGTCAGGATGTCCCAATTGAGGGGACTTGTGTGAAGTTCATTCTTAAAAGGTTTGGTTGAGGGGACTTGTGTGAAGTTCATTGTCTAAAAGGTTTATGAATCTAGACCACTCGGCCTTCTTGAAGTTCCATGATAGCTTAGTTGGCATTCTCCTTGTCATGCTTTTGCTGCCAAATGTAATACCAGCAGTGATTGGTTTGTGACCAGAACCAGGATCTTCAATAATTTTACGTCGTGCGATAGATTTACCTCCACGTGGTGCACCCTGGGCAACGTATACTCATACGGGAAAGAAGTCTATTAATCGGCAGTTGACTTCTGAATTCAAAATACCATGGCACGACTGCTTGTCATATTCGACCGTTTCCACAGTACTCATCTTACCCTCTTCTCTGCCTTTGTGTCTGTCTGACTCTTTTACATCTGTGAATCGCTCTTCTGTTCCCCACCCCTCGACTTTCTGCTACTTTGGTGAACCTTCCCTCTGTGAAGCCCGAAGTCAGCTAAATGGCTAATGATAGCTATCAAAACGCCTGCCATTTGAAATAAATAAATAAATGAATATCAAGTAAGTACTATTTTCACCAAATAGTAGTCGTATTCATGTCAAGGTTTTCAGAAAATTTGAGCACTGTTTGCGAAGTAAATCCCAAAATTTAAAATGACTTCATTGTTTGTTCACTTTATGATTGGAGTTAGATTTGAATGAGCTCGAAATTCTGATATGCATTATAATTATTCTTTGATCACTCTGAGCGATCATAATTTCACTTTATGGAAATTGTGGTGTTGAGTTTCGCTATTCAAGGTTTGAATCCCCCTGTATCGATCTATGCATGTACTTTTTTTGTATCCAAACCTTGGATTTTCAAACTCGATAATACGCCGATAACTTAATGTGCTCATAAGCGCTTTAATTTTTGGAGATCTTGGTGCAGAGTTGATATTCGCACGTTCTATTACTCAAAGTGAAGCAATACATACAGCTGAAAAAATGTACATTTTACTCACGTCATTATCAAGTAAACAATTTCCTTCTAACGGGTGTGCGATAGACTTACTTCCACGTGGTGCACCTTGGGCAACGTATATTCGTACGGCAAAAAGTCTATAAACCGGCAGTTGACATCTGAGTTAAAACTATCGTGACCCCACTGTATGTCATATTCAACCAATTCCACAGTACTCACCTCTCTTTTTTTCCACCTTTTCTACCTTCGTCTTTGAAGCACTCTTCTGTAACCCCCCCCCCCCTTCCTCTCAGCTTTTTCACTTTGATGTTCCTTCCCCTCTGTGAAGCCTGTAGTCAACTAAAGGGCTAATGATAACCATCAAAACGCCTGCCATTTGATATAAATAGATAAAGATTTGGGGAAAGACTTTGCTTTGTTTTCCGTTGTTAAAAGGGTTCGAGAATCACAAAATCATCATCCTGGCAGCGTATTCATACGTTCTCCTTTTCGCCTCAAGATTTCCCGAATTACTAAGGATTCGATATTTAAAAAGATTA
>UZAE01000786.1:0-18227 GCA_900617975.1 Rodentolepis nana | reverse complement strand
CCCCCCCCCCCCACCACCTTTTCTTAGAACGTTATTGAGTAATTTTAAACCTGAGAACTACGAAGAATTTGGGCTAATATTAATCCCTGCATTGTAAAGTGTCTGTCCTTATACTCAATAATTTACATAGTTACACTTGTAGTCACATCAGTCGCTGTGTTTGTTCTGAATCATTACATTCAGCGCCCTAAACTCACAATGTCGTCAACTATCACAATATCAGCGGAGGCTTGTCTTAGGTTATAGTGCTCTTTGCTCGTTTCGGCGGAATGTCAGCCCAAGTCCATGTTAGTTTATACTACGAGCACTCAACTCAAGTTATCCACTTATTCAATATTGTTTGCACAATGAAAAAAAATGACTTACGCATGTGTGTGTACCCACATATAATCTAAGTGATTCCACTTTTTCCACCTGTCTTTCATTACTACAACCTACACGCATGTGATTTTGAATTAATCACAATAAAATATTACTGGCTTTCTACTGCGTCATTTTCTGCTATGCGCTGATTGTAAAGCCATATAAGAGTAGAAATAGGCCCCCCCCCCTCCTCATATTCCGTGCCTATTCTATATTTGTTACATAGAAAGCTATGTTTACTCGGTTGCTAATAGTAACCCATTCCTTGGGCATAGAATGGTTGTCATACCGACTTAGTATCCTATTCTATGTAGAACTTTTCACGTGATCTTAAACTTGATTCGTGGTATTCTTACCAAACTAGTAAAGTAGAGTATATATATTTTCTTTTAAATATATGACCCCGAATGCGATCTTTAAACGTCACCTGGCTTATTCGTGGCGTCATCCTGGCATAATGCTTTCTACGTGGTTACCATAGTCAATTGTTTTGTAAAATCTTATTACATGCCTTCCAATAGCAGGGCGAATGCTTTCGGATAACTTCAATGTTTTCCAAAAATTGAAAGTATTGTGTTCCAACTACTTATTTGCAATTTAAATAGCATGATGTTTTAGTTTCAATGTTACTTTGAAAATTTTTCCTCTTTCAGAAAAAAATAATCATCGGAGTTGTGATCGGAGTGATCATTCTAATCATTGTAATCTCCTTGGTATCAGCTCTTCCGGGACGTTAATTTTTTTCGTGAACAATGCTTAATTCCCTTCAATGATGTACAGTTGAAAGACTCGAATTTTATATCATTCCTTTTCTTTTTCCCAAATCAATATATCTTTGTAAATTGAATATTTTTGCTTTTCATGGGGAAGGTAAATATGCTTTATGGTACCGGTAAGTATAGTTTATAATTATCATAGAGAAATTGATGTCAGTGACGTAGATTCTGTCCTTACGAAGAGTTCAATCTTAAATAATAATTTACAGTATACTGATTATGTACCATCAGTCTTAATGAATTCATTCAAGATTGATTGGGACGAAAATTATTAGCATATTCTGTATCAGAGGACGGGCCTTTGACTTAACTCATCGTGTCCTATCAACCATTGATCGGGAATTTCTTTTCTATATATTGATACATATAACTGACTTTCTAAAACAATCATTAGTTGTACTATAATAATGTGACTGGGTTAATTATTACATTAAGTCAGTGGTTTGTAAACGCATCTATTTACCCCGGTATCATATCATAAAAATTTGGCTCAAGAGCGGTTGAACATTTTAAGGAGATCATACTTTTGCAGATTGCTGGACGCATTAACTTGGACTTCTCCTCAGTCATCTCCATGGGAAAATATCCCAGAACGGGAAGGCTCCCGAAGTTAGCTGAGCAACCCCAACGATAAAGTGGAAACAGACGTTTATTTGGACTGTGTGCCACTGTCACGAATCGTAGTTATTATAATGCAATCTTGGCTTCACCGGCTATACTGTGACTTAGCTTAATTGTGCTAGGATAGTGCACTTCACATACTCTTAGTGAGGAAGTAAACAGCTCAAAGCTGGTAAAATGTAAGATCTTTCACAACCTACTTCCAACACATTTAAATGTGACCACCCGTTTCGTTCATAAATTTGCCAATTGGCCATCTTCGGCAATGCCAATATCGATGATTGGCCGACTCCAATCATTAAATTTACAGTATTCCAAACAGTTATTGCAATATTGGATCACGAACTTAGCTCTTGTATGAAATCTCGCACCTTATTTTGGGAGTTTATGTGATCATTGTAATCTTTTTTTACAACGGGGATCTGTTCTATATTAAGAAAAGAAAGTGGACGAATGTTTCCACTTCAACCTGCTTCCTCACGTGCAATTGTCAAGAAGTTCTCAATTAATTTATTTGGCAATATTACCGCCGTGGCTCATTCACCTTATCTATTCTACGTGGCCCATCCTTTATCTTGATACAGAATTTATCATTTCTGTCTCTGGAAAGGATCACAATTCCAGGTTTTGAGTTCGTTAAATTACCTTGTCCCGATATTGGTCTCAAGTTATGTGTTATTGCTATACCTGACTCATGACATTGTTTATAATGCTTTCGTGTGTCCTGCTCGTTGTTTTAAATCGTTCGTGCGTGTTCTTCTATAGATTTTAATTTCACTTCATATTTTTCCTCAAGCTCTCTCTAGGCCCTTTCTTATGAGCGGCATTTAATTTTTCTCTAAGGAACTGGACTCAGATACACCAGCTTCAGTAAATTCAACTTATCAGGTGACATCTAAGTAGTTGAAACGAAAATAGCGGTTTATACTAAATATCATCTCTGAAATTAATATCATAACAATAAAACGATATTGATAGATGCTATGATTTTAGTTAAAATTGAAATATTCATTAATATTTGTTAAAGCATGTGACCAACTGTTTAAAGCAATACGACTTCAAAGATACAATGTAATAGCATACTTATTTGTCAAGTCATTATGCTCTAAGTTTGAATAGAATGGAAACATACACACATACTTTCGCTTTGGGAAGAGGAAATGACAATTTTATTAGTCCATTCTTCAGAACAGATGGAAAATATACTCAGTCAATCAGCAATTTTCAACATTATCATTCCCCAATATTCAAAATGAAAAGAGCGGGAAGAAGATGAGTAATCCACAAAATATCGCTTTTGGTGATAACATTTTCCACAAGTAACACTTCAATCAACTTTCAGTTACTTTATTACATTGATAGTTGATAAGATCGTGAATGGTTGATTGGAGGTACAAGAGAATAGTCTACATTTAGCATTGTTACTTTGTAATTCACTATTAAATTTAAGATCTTTAATAAAAATTAGCAACAATTTCAGGTAGGTTTATTTTGAGCTACTTTTGGAACGTAGGGTTCAATTTCATTAATCGTTGGAATGGTTGTTTAAAGAACTAATTATCGGTTATTAATGAATTCATTTAATATTAATCAAGCTTTAGTCTTAGTTTACTTGAACATACCTACCGTACTTAGTTTGAAATAAAGATAAGAAATGATATCTTCATTTAAAAAATGCTTTGAGTGATTACGAAAAATCCCAAGAAAAGCCGAAATTTGTGTTGGTGAAGATTTCACATACTCAAAGAATTAAACACCTTCTCGAAAAATAAACCCATTTCGCATTAATTTTCAGAAATGTTGCATATATTTTCAGTTTAAATTGACTCAAGGCTTCATCTAATCGACTTTACTTCTAAACACAATTTAAGAATTAACAGTCAGGAATTTTTAAGCAGCTAAATTCATTTGACGACAGAAACAAGAAAAATTAATGATTTGACAACTATGGCATTAATATTTTAAGTTGAGTTCATTAAAAAGAGAAATTCACAACAGTCTAAATAGCTAAAATTAGCACTATGACATACGATACCAGTCTCAAACTTAGGAAGTTTAGCTAGCAAAAGTATTGATTTATTTTTTGATTTAATTTTATAAAAAAATCGTTAGTGACATTTAAATAATAATTTGCTTTCAGTAAAACATATGCTGAATCGTTCTATTGTTACATTTTGTTAATTTATTATATTCAGATTTATCAACATTTTGACGCGAATTATTAATTATTCTGGAGCATTATCTCAGAATTAATATTTTTATTCAGAACAAATATAAGCGTAATAAATTGCTTATTATCACTTCTTAATATATATTAAGACCTCCAATTAGCAAAAGCTAATTGGACATTTTAAGCGGCTCTTTTTGATTGATCTACTGTGCTATTTCGCATAATGTATAAAGTCGACCCTATTGTAACTTACAAAGAGGAGGATTTTGTTCATACTGAGAGGATGTATAAATTGGAACCAATATTCCCTAGAAAAGTGGTTGTCTCTTCAGCTAAACACGAAAACAGTCTGGATAAATTTATACCTAAAAATTCCGCAGCACAATCGAGACTTGGCCAAGCACTAGAGGCCATGAAGAGTGGCAAAATTGACGAGGCTACAATTCACCCACAGCCAGAACAGCAAGTACACTTTGAATCTGCTTCTCAAGTCGAATCCGCTAATGAAATGCTTCTGGATAAATATATAGTCAGAAAAACGGCTCCTGTTTCTAAACTTGGCAAGCATTTACACAATGCGTCCAAAAAAGAGGACGTCGACTCAACTCTTTTACACAGACTTCATGAACTTGAACGGATGATTGATGCCTATCTTGCTCCGATGCCTTTCGACAAATCGACCATCACGATTCCGAGCACGAAGTCTCTTGCCTCAGCCGCTGAGAAACCGCCCAAGCCAGCACATATTGATAATAAATCGCAAAATCAAGCAATATTCACACCAGCGACCACACTGTCACCTCAGAGTGGTCCAGATTTCGTTGATCTAGCTGTTCATTGTGATCCTAGCTGCCCTCCATTCGCACTCCTTGCCTACAGCCAAATGTTATTGTTTTCTGGTCGAGGCGTATCAGTTCAATTCTATCGCCATTCTACTCTTACCTCTATTCCAGAGTATCTAATTCCTCTGGAACACTTTTTCACGGGAAAACCACGATCATCAACCTCAGACTTCATTATTTCCATTATTTGGCGTCCTTGCTCATTTGGTTGTATGGCAATAGGAAATCCATTTAAAGATCTTCCTCTTTATGGAGAATCGATTATTCTGATGTTTCTTGCTCGCCTCTCACCCGATTTTGATAAAACTTTTAGAAATTTATCTTTAGTAGAATCGGCTCTTTCTTGCAATGATAGTAAGGCTTTGGTGGACTGTGTCAACAAGATTGCAAAGAAGGGTGAAGAACGTTTGTCTATTGATGAGATCTATCTTTTCCTTTCTTCTGCAAAGTCAAGACTTTCTTCTGTAATACAGAAATCCTCTAAATCCTGGTTTGATCGATGCATGCTAAATGACAGTCTCGCTTCCACTTTGAAAGTGATTGATCTCTGTCATTAAGGTTTCGACTTACAGCTTTCGATTCGTGTTAATACAGCTCTGTGTCTTTGGAAGGTTTGTGTTCACAATGCCTTTTGGTAGTTCAAATAATTTTCAATTTCCTGCTTTTTGTCCTTCGATGAGTTTATGTTGTTCAAGGCGACTTGATTACCGGATTGTGATGAGGTTTTTAGTGGGTGTGATTCAGGTATGTGTAGCTGGAAGCTTATTCTACGTAGGTTTATTGGCGTTGGTCATTGTCAGTAATGACTACTTGTCACGATTTAGTTTGTATGGTTCGAGAATACCACCTCCGTGATATGATTGCTTACTAGATATATCCTATTTCCTAATTGGAGAAGTGAGATCTTCCTTTCTACAAAATCGATAATGATTTTAATTTAAGGCTGCAAAAGGAATCCCGATGATGCGGTTTGTCAAGACGATCTTGAAGTCGTTTTTCCGGCGTTCAAGGTAATTGGAGTAAGTTAGATTTAGGAATCCTCTTGCAAAACTGATGGACTTCCTAAAGGCTTGGAGGATACGCTGATCCATCCCATATAGGAAAGAATTTGGGATAGGAGGGGCAAATGTGTCAGTACTGAGTAGATGAAACACTGATAGTGATAACAGAGAGCTTATTTGCGAACAATAAGGGAGCTTAACATTCTTTATTCACTGATGAAAGCCCCGAAAAAATTTTCCTCGTACAAGTTGGATGAGCTCTAGTATAGGTATATTTCTGCAAAATATTGACTCTTAAAGCGAAATTTGGAGATCCGGGGGGGGGGGGGAGAGAGGAGAGCTCTAAACCAAAGTTAGTCGTCATTACCCCCTCCCCCTCCTTTTATAACATTATCTTGAGGCTAGTAGGTGGCAGTGGCCTTTGTCGAGTAAGAAGCTTACGAGTTTGGTTGGCCAAATGCGTGCAAAATTATTGGTAATTATGAAGGTGAAGGAGGAGGAATTGGGAATAAAGACGAAGGGAGTGAGGTGGTGGTACTGAGGGATGACACTCCGGAGTGCCACAGAAGTGGTTTAACTACCCCTCCCCCCTAAAAAAAGAAATCAATAAACCACTGTATTATCGAACAGTTCAAGGGAATATATATAGATATGAAGACTGGATATTCAGCGAAAGAAAGTACTTAACTCTCTTATAATATCAACATTAGATCTGTTTTATGCGTTCGGCATACTAGAAGAATATTTATTTATATTAAATGGCAGGCATTTTGATAGTTTCATGAGCCTTTAAGATGACTTCAGGCCTCACAGAGGAGAAGAAATATCAAAGTGAAAAAAAAAATTCGGGAGGGGGTGGGGGAACAGAAGAGTGTTTCAAAGCCACAAAGGTGAAAAAAGGTGAGGTGAGTACTGTGGAAGTAATCGAATACGACATACAGTGGGGTGATGGTAGGTTGAAGTCAGAAGTCGATTGCCGGTTAATAGACTTTTTTGCCTTTTGAGTATACGTTGCCCAGGTTGCACAACGTGGAGGTAAGTCTATCGCACACTCCATACTAGAAGAATATAAGTCATTTCAATTGACTTTTGGCTGTTGTTACCTTTTCAGGCTGGTAGAACTTTATTTTTTGGTCACCGGATTGAAGAAAAGGAGACACTAAAATTGTCGGCACCCCTTAGCGTGCTTTAATACAGCTTCATTACCATAACCACCCGTCTTCACTCACCTTGATGGATGCTCCCAATTCTCACGTATCCAGTTTCTGTCTCTCTCCCTCTCCTTTCTTGTTCTTATTAAAAAGTGCACGCATAGTTCAACTCAACTCATAGGAATATTTTTGATCCTGCAGATCGCTATCTCTTAGTTCAAATTATCCGACACTTCTCCTCTTGGTATTTATTGCTCCATTAATTGGTATAAAGCTACTAATAGCCGGTATATGATCGAAATTCTCCTGACCGCTAGACTGTTGACTAATTGCCATAACCAAAAAATATTCAAGTTTGAAAGTGGACACATAACTGGAAACATCGCACTTATTGAAGGCACAAAAGAGAAAATTTGGGAAAATTCAATCTAAAAGGCTCTTTGGTCTTAAGTGGAAAGTGAAATATTTACACCACATGGCAGGCTTTATGATAGTTATCATTAGCACTTTAGTTGACTTCAGACTTCACAGAGGGGAAGAAACATCAAATTGAAAAAAGTCGAGAGGGGGAACAGAAATGTGCTTCGCAGATGTAAAAGAGACAGACAGACACAAAGGCTGAGGAAAAGGTGAGGTGAGGTGAGTCCTATGGGAGTGGTCGAAGATGACACAGTCTGACCACAGTCGGGTCATGGTGGTTTGAAGTCAACTGCCGTTTCATGGACGTCGTCCAGGGTACGCAACATGAAGGTACGTCTATCGCTCACCCCGAGAAAGTTGAATTTAAAAGTTGAGAAGCTTTATTGTTTTCGACCAAAGGCATTTTACTATCCAGTATTACGCAACCTAGAGAGCGTTTATTTCTTATTGCCCACGTTTTGACCTACAGTTAGTAAAAGGAAAAAAAATATTTTATTTATCACTCAAATTAGAGACTGAATGCGATATGTGGTAAATTACGCGCGTGTGAGAAGAGCTGCCATAGTGCAAAATTCATTGGTACTTATGAATCATCAACTCAAAAGTTCAGTTGAGGTTCGTATCCATGCTACACATTTGACAGGTAATGGTACAGATGTCGATACAGCGTTAAGTGTTTCTAGAGGAGAGAAGTGAGATATCTAACCTCGTATGTCCTGTTGAAGAGTTTTCTCAAAATGTATTAAATATAGCTTATTTCTCAGAGCCGCAAATATGTGATCTTTCTAGGTGTGATTTTTCGTAACCACGCATTTCGTAAATCATTTCTAAACCCGAAGGAGGCGTACATCTCGATTTGGGTGGGAGGGGGAGGGGGGCGGTGGTTTGGAACACAAGCGATATTTCATCAATTTAGATGTTAACTAACCTCTTAGGCAGACAATAGATCAATGGCATTTTGCATGATTCAATGACGCAGATTTAATAACAGCTCCAACCGTGTGAAACACTTCGATGATCCCAAGTCATTAACTATTTAAGAATCGATCCTCACTTTAGCAAAGGAGTAACTTTTTTTTCAAAAAAGTGTACTTCATAACTCCGTTCTCACAATAAATAATGAAAAACTTAAATTTTTACCCACAGCATACAAAATAATTTTCCCCTATGAAATGCTAAGAAACATTTCAATTTGTGCAAATGACAATCTCTCATATTGGAAAGCAGGTTGGAGGCATTTAAAAATATTAGACTGAATGCTATTGGTTCGTTCAGTTTATAGCATTAGCTTTTGATGGTTAATATGAATGACTAAAATTCTTGCTCTTCATTCCACATAGGCACTTTGAAAGCCCCACTGACAAAAGAGTAGAGGAGTTAAAAGTTCACTTTACACCTACTCTCATCCTAATCCAAGGAATGGGACTAAGGGACTGGTTCGGTGAGCAAACAAATTAAATCGATAATCGCCTTTGATGCTTTATATATAGAGCTTTTCCTTACATTTTGAACTTGGGGTGTGCAATAGACTTACCTCCACGTGGTGCACCCTGGGCAACGTATACTCATACGGCAAAAAGGTCTATTAACTGGCAGTTGACTTCTCACTTCAAACTACCATCTCCCCACTGTATGTCATATTCGACTACTTCCACAGTACTCACCTCACCTTTTCCTACCTTTGTGTCTGTCTTTTTTACATCTTTGAAACACTCTTCTGTTCCCCCCCCCCTCTCGACTTTTTTCACTTTGATGTTCTTTCCTCTCTGTGAAGCCTGAAGTCAACTATAGGGCTAATGATAACCATCAAAACGCCTGCCATTTGATGTAAATAAATAAATAAATACGTTTTGAATTCCACGACTGATTGGTCAAGACAATTTCGTAACCAATCCAGTTAACTGAATTCACCACCAAAACAATGAATTCTTTAGTTTTCAGAGCTATCGCTTCCACAACCACCCAAAAATCTTAAGTTGAAGCCGTTGTATCCCATTAGGATTGTTCAAGGAGGCGAATTACGAAGTGCGAATTACTAAGAATTGAATCTTAAATCTGATCTTTCTTAATGATTCCCTTCAGCGCTGGATGCTAAAAATTCTCATCAATTTGTACTTGACTGTACCATGCAACTAAATCGAGTGGTCATCAGGCCATGTGAAGTGCGTACAAACCTTTGAGGACATTCATGCAATTCCACCAAACAATTCAAAAATATCCACAAAAAGTAGGCGGGGATGAGAAGAGTAAAAGGAGTTAAAGGCACTAGAACCTTTATAATTGATTATCAGTTGCCTTAGAAAGTTCGATCAACTTACTGTAGCGGTTTCTACGCTAGTAAAGCCTGGCTTATGTCTCAGAAACCTTTGTGATAGCTTAACTGAGCTGTTACCTTTTTGAATGCATTAATATCACTTTCGTCCACCTGGAGAGAGATCACCGATAATAATTAAACTATTCCAAGCGAAATCATCAGGAACTCTGGTATATGTTATTCTCATGTGAGACCAAGGCGTTGATTTTTCGCGTAATGGGCATTTAGTCGCCTTTTGACACTTGATAAAGACTTCGACGAGCAATCCTACATTTGCCAATTTCCTGATAATATTTGTGAATCCTCTGGATAAAGTCTTCCTTCGATTAATTCCTAGATAACCAACGTGAGGTTTATAAGAACCCTTCTTGAGTGCTATCGACACGACAACTCTCCATCGAACAGCAATGGAATTGAGAAACAGATAATGCTTTACGACGGTAGAACAGACCAAGCAAATATGCTTTTATTGGCGCGTATCAAGGTTGAAATCGTCAAGAATCCTGCCTTGAACTCAGATGGGAACCATAAATGGTAATGGGTTCAAGCTGATATTAAATACGTTCTCTGAATTCCTTGTCTTCTTGTCCAACTGCTATGATATCGTTCTTACATGTAGTTGCGCGTTATATTCATTATGAGTTAGATGATGCCAGAGGTTGATTTCTATCAGAACGGAAATCCGCTAAATCGATCTAGATTCCGGTGTGTGCTGTTGGTAAGATGTTAACGATAGTCTGGTTTAATCTCAACTTGCAGATAAGCCTCCAATGAAGCAACCTTACAAAACACGTGCAACCGTTGAAAATTGCAGATGAATTTTCATCGACAGGAGAACGTGGTGTTGGAAGCTTAACATTGAAATAATGGCCGTCATCCTGATTTCGTACAGTCATAATTTGGCGCCACCCCCTTCAAGTTAATAATACTTTCAGTGGCTGTTTGACAAGGACTTTGCAAAAATGACCACATTGATTATGATTATACGGAAAATTTAAAACTTCATCTCGTAAAGAAAGCAAAATTACAATCGTGGAAATAAGCGACAGGTAAGAGTCAAAAGCAAACATATCCTTTCCCAACTAAATAACAAACGAAATCATGGGTAATTTTTCCCCAATAAATTGGTCTTTTTAATTTACATTATAGTGTAAGCTAATGACATTTCTACTAATTTGACCCGATTTATTTCAAAGCCTCAAGAATAATAATTATATTTCAAGTCTCTGTATGGTTAATTCGCTGTACTCTTTAAAACCAGCACTTGATTCTGCGACGGGAGATTTCGTCATATCTTTCCAAAACCTAGAACGCAAACTTATGATTGCCTCCCCCCCCCCCCCCCCGGTACTAGGCCAACATAGACGCTTGATGCAAATGCACACTCGCCCATCTTAAGTTAAACATTTAAAGCAGAGAGCCAATATTGCAATAATCAACTTATTACGGATAATTTGATACCCAAGACCAAGATATTTCAATTAACAAAGTTAATTAATCGCCATTAATAGTGATTCATGGAGGGAGCACAAGTAGTAGACGTTAATTAATCACACTTCATTGACGGAGATGCTACGCAATAGAGGCAAGTAGGTGGAACCATTAAAGAGAGCATTGAACTCACCGCGGCTGCATGTGATCACGAACTAGTGACCATTTTATGAGACACAAAACTTGAAATATAAGGGTTCACATGACAAAACCATCCAAAAATATCTTAACAATGGACTCAACTGAATAAAAGGAAAAGTAGAACAATATATGAATGATATATCACAGCATTTCTTGCGAATCATGCAATATAATGGGGATAGCAATATAAATTGAAATGATAAAACTGATTGAGAACAAGGAGGGAAAACTGTATATGAGAAGAGAGAGCAGTTAGCAAAGGTTCCATGACAATGAATACAAGTGAATTAGAATAATTAGTAAAGGGAAAATGGTATTGATTTACAGTTTAGGATAGGGGCCAGAACGACTGTGGGGTAATGAGGCAAACGGTGAAGGATAGGACGGTCGAGGTGGACTATGATAACCATGGGCAGAATTCTCTAATTCACTAAGTTTATCAATTCTAATACGGCGCATATTGTAGGATTTACGAAGCTCGTACATTCGAGTAAGGAACTCGTCCAATTCTATCTTCTTGTCCACAAGATCTTTCTGCAATTGCTCAGATAGTTCATCTTCTTCAGCATTGGCAACTTTCATTAGAGCAAGCATTGTTTGCGTCGAAAATGAACCACGAATTTCATCTTTAAATAAACAGTCCATGATTACACGAACTCACAAATAATCAACAACAAAAAATAATACTAACCTAATTTGCTCTTATAAGATGAGTATTCCTTGAGAGCTTCGTTGAATTCTTGATGAGCTGAAATTAAATTTTCTCTAACACTTTCCATTTTAGGCTCGCTTTCTAAATTCTTGGCAGCTTTTTGTTGGTTACTTTTCAAAAGCCGTTTCTTAGTAGACTTCAAAGCTTTTAGGGAGTTACTCTCAAGAACCATTTTGCGAATCATCTCCTGGTCGTTGAAAAGACGTTCTAATTCTTCCTTTGACATACCGATAAGTTTATCGTGAAAGTTCTCCATTGCTACACCGTTAAATCCAAGCCCTATTACACAAAAAATATATTACTCATAATAAATAAGCTATAAATAACCGAACACTTTAGCTATTAAAAGATAAAAATATAAATGTAAATCAAACAAAAAGCTAAATTCAAGCGAACCTGGATTAGTATTTCGGACATCCATACTCTAAACGTCAAATAAACCAAGATTAGATTTAAGCATTACAGCATAAATAGACTTTAGTTAAAATTAATTTTATGAACAGAAACTAAAGTAAATCCATGGAAAGAGAACAATAGGCTTACGCAGGCAGACTTCCTTGAAGTGAACAAAGAGGTTAAATGAAAATAGAAAATATTAGTGCTTTTTAACATACCAAATTATCAAATTTAAATAGTTTTTCTGTTTATGCTGGTTACTTTATCATGAAATTTTATATTAGACATAAATTAAAGGAATAAAATTTATTATACACTAAGCCACAGGTAAAGCTAAACGACAAATAATTTTATATATTATTTATCGTAAGGCAATGTTTATAACATTTAATATACATAAACTCTCTGTGTAAAAATGTTGATTGTATTGTATTATCAGTGTTTTATATATTTAAAACGAATATAATCATTTGAATTTTTCCATTTTTGAGGCACAGAGCTTATTAGTATAATTGTGTATGATTTATTCTTCCTAATTTTTAATAAAGCGATAATCTATGGTGAGCTCCCTTGACTTTTTCCACACTTTATTGCCCTTCAAGGTTAGGGTGTCACTTGAATACGATGAGATTTCAGTTGTCACGTTTTGATTCATTCCGGAGATGTGGGTTAATAACTGATATCGAAAGTTATCATGATATTAAATTTCCAACTCCCAATTGTCTTCTTTATACCAAATTTGGTACGTTCCATCAAGATGCTGAACATTTTTAGGGGCTGTTCCATTTCTTTCAAATGATATAGTAAGGCAATTGGATAATGCCCCCCAGCTGGCATTTGCATCGTTAAACTTTCTGTAGGCTGTATTTTCTATTCATAGTTTTAGTCGTGAGCGCCTTTCGGTGTTTCAAAAATTTGGAAAGGGATTGGCTAGGTTCTCTGGATTGAATGTAAAGCTGCGATTTGTTTAATCCAGGTTTTCTAGTTCCCCATTGTTCTTTTTCAAAATGATTCCACTGAAGTCGCGGTTGCGCGAGCTGTCGATAGAACATCTGTGCAAATATGGGCTGTCGGTGGTCGATTGCCCGTGACCATGGAGCAGTATGCTGATTGCGTTCTAAGCGCCCTACCAGTGGCCTATCAAATGCCAGTTGATAATGAAACGGCATTTCCAGATTTTACTCCTCCTACAAAGAAGCGTTGCCAAAAGTCTGTTCAGCGCACGAAATCTTATTCAGAGATGATTGAAGCTTTTGTGAAGTCCAATGAGGTTGGTTACCTTTGCAGAATCTGTGTTAATGTCAATTTTTCATTATTCCTCCTAGACACTTTCGAAAATTCCACCTCTTATCTCAGTCACTGGCGGAAATGATCTGGATCAGCGTCTTCGTGGCGTGGACTCTACCGACTTTACTCATGGATCAGGTTCGCTAGTGCTGTATTTACTTTTGCTTATTTTAATAACCCTAGTGATATTACAATTTTTCTTGCTAAAGAATGACTTTCGAATTTAGGAAATTTAGTATTTTCTGATTTGTTTTACATGAATTTGAGGTCTCATTTAAAACGATCTTCTTCGGAATTCAATAGAAAGAAATATGTTCGTTCTTTTGCTAGTGAATTTTGTTATTCTACCATTCTGTTCCCATATTTAGTACTCTCAGATATACGCAAATTGGTGTAATTTTCTAACAATCATTTCATTGTCGAGTTGACGTAAAGTATTGGATTCACAATTTTATCTTGTCCGGTACATTATCATAGTGATTTAAAGATTTTTGGTTTACTCTACTGGGTATTACCTATAGACTTTTCAGTCTTCTTATTTATTCCTTCCTACTTTTTCTATTATTCATAGGTGTTGTCCTCGACGGTTTCTTCCTTGAATCTCTTGATGGTGCCAGGGCCACACATCTAGAGAATGTTTTCACAATCCTGAAGTCCATTTGCGAAAAAATTCCTCCTAATCTTCCACGTTTCATGGCTTCCATATGGCAACCAGATGAGGTCGTTCGCGCTGTTCGTTGTGGTGTTGACATCTTTGATGGGTCTCTTCCTTTCCGTTTAACTCGATCTGGTATTGCTTGGCTCTATACTGCAAGTAGGAAAGTCGATGGGTCAGCTAAATCGTGGATTAAGTTCCCTTTTCCGCCTGAAGAATTAAAAGATGAGGTTTACAAACAACCTCTTTTGGATGATTGCCCATGTTTTGCCTGTAAAACACATAACAGAGGCTATATTTCGCATTTACACAGTGTTGACGAAATGCTGGCCCATATTCTTCTTATGATGCAAGTTGAACATTTATATTTTTGTGTTTTATTGCTACTTTAGTAAACGTGTTATGTTTATGCCTTAAGTAAATAGGTATTTGACTTTTGCTTCTGTAACTGTAGACACAATTCAGTCCAGTGTTATGCCTTCTTTGATGATATGCGAAAAGCGATTGCCGATAACCGATTTGATGAATTCGAGGCGACAGCCAAAGCACACCACTTCCCAGAGGATTTGATTCAAGTTGACCTTACAACTAAAAGCGGGCAAATTAACGACGCTTGAGTGTATTTAAATGTCTATAAACGTATTATTTATTGCTTAAACAAGGTTGTTCCAAATGACTTGTTGATTGCACTACTGTTATTATTTAAGTACGACTTTGTAATCAGTTTGTAACTATTAAAACTTAAGAGTAATGAAGGTGTTCCGTAGAAAGTCGCATTAAGGTAGGGAACACTGGAAAGCCTGATAAATAACCTAAGATTCTAAATATTGATCTTTCTTCATAAAGCTTTTAGTCGCTTGTCAACGTCCTAGATAATGGAACTCACGCGTCAAGATAAGGCTGTGCTTCGCACATTTTTAACAATCAGTGAATTTATCATTTTTGGCATTGAATACACTGTCTCCTAAATTGTGTTGCCAATGGCTTTGGTTACGCTCCAACAAATTCTTGAAAGCATTATATTGACTGACATCGTTCTAAACTGAATTCTACCTCATTTGGAAAAAAAGGATTTTTTATCACTAATATGTCAAACAAAGATTTCGTCATTTTGACCCTGTCTAACGTACCAAAAGATGGTAGATGAGTTTTTGAGTCGTAATTTTACGGACTTTTTTAAAGAACCCATGGTTTGGAGAAGTTTCGTTAACAAAACATTTTCAACTTATCGCCAAGTCAACCATTTAAATAATCAATAATCTTGAGGAGGAACTAAGTTAGGAAACGTCATTTGAGGGCAAATATGGCGTAAAATATGCTGATAGAAAATGAAGTCATTTGAACAAAGTTTAATAAAAGAATTAATGCTAATTAAGATAGAAGATACTTTAACGAGTTCGTCTTTAAGCGTGATACTGTTTGATCTTTCTAAAATTTCTCTCAAAAGTTGATCTTTCCATTTACAATGCGTATCATTATTTTATGTATTCACTAAATTCGTCTCATTTGTTGATCAAGTGTCTTTGGTCTAAATTTTGCACTATGAGATACGAAATTGACTTAACTCCACGTGGTGCGCACAGGGCAAAGTATGCTCATAAGGCGGCAGTTGACTTCCAACTACCATGACCCCACTGTATGTCATATTCGACCATTTCCAAAGTCCTCATCTTACCTTTTTCTCTACATTTGTGTCTGTCTATCTCCCTCTTTTACTTCTATGAGTCATTCTTCTGCCCCCCTCCTCTCGTCCTTTTACGACTTTGATGTTCCCCCCCCCCCCTATGAGGCCCAAAGTTAGCTAAAGTGTAAATGATAACTGTCATAAAGCCTGCCATTTGATATAACTAAATAAATTAATACTTTTCACATTTATTCATATCTTTCTACTTTTACGAGAGTGCTCAACTGCGGTAAGTTATGATTGGATAGAGGCCCATCCGTGTAGGGTTGAAATTTGAGGGGAGAGCCAAGTGGGTGTGCGATAGACTTACCTCCACGTGGTGCACCCTGGAAATATGCCTTCACTATCAACATCTTATTTGGAAGCGGAGGGGTGTGTGCGATAGACTTACCTCCACGTGGTGCACCCTGGACAGCGTGCGATAGACTTACCTCCACGTGGTGCACCCTGGGCAACTTTCAACCCTTGCTGGTTTTCTAAACAATTATTCTTAAGAATACGATAGACTTACCTCCACGTGGTGCACCCTGGACAACGTACTTTCAAATGGCAGGCGTTATGATAGGTATCATGGGGTGTGCAATAGACTTACCTCCGTGGTGCACCCTGGGCAATGTATATTTAGACTTACCTCCACGTGGTGCACCCTGGGCACCGTATACTCATACGGCAAAAAAGTCTATTAACCGGCAGTTGTTATACTCATACGGCAAAAAAGTCTATTACCTGGCAGTTGATTTCTGACTTCAAATTACCATCACCCCACTGCATGTCATATTCGACTCCTTATACAGTACTCACCTTACCTTTTCCCTGTCTTTGTGTCTGTCTGTTACATCTGTGAATCATTATTCTGCCCCCCTCTCGACTTTTGTCACTTTGATGTTCCTCCTCCTCCTCTCTGTGAAGCCCAAAGTCAGCCAAAGGGCTAATGATAACTATCAAAACGCCTGCCATTTGATATAAATAAATGAATAAATGATTGGTTAGAGTTGCAAGGTAAAAGTTAATGCGAAATATGGAAACAATGTTTCAACTGTGTCCCTGTTAGTAAGAAGAAACGTAAGACATGCATCACATATGAAATGAAAATAGGAATCACAAGCAGTTGATTAAATAATTATGGAAATGATTGTGTGCGCATTAGTCGCTGTGCCCATCAGCCGGAAAGACGCATATCTGATGAAGTGGGTGTCCGAGACACTAGTCAACCAGAGTGGTGGTGGAGTGCGAAATTCTTCACCCTACCAAAATTAAGCATTAATATCACCCACCTGAGGGGCTTTTAGACTTTTATTAAAGAATGCATTTAGAGTATTGAAGGCAATATTAAGTGGCTACATTATGCGTTAGGGGTAAGATATTAAAGAATTATCCAACAATCTATTATTAATTTTGAGTAATGCAAATGCTAATATTTCCACATTTGTTTGATTTATTTTCAATCAACACTGGTTAAGGATCGGGAATAAAGATGTGTAGTAGTAGAAAAAGCAGATTCTCCCTGAAAGGTCCAACGTCACAAGACACGAGTTGCAGACACTTGATTATCGATATTGCTCTCTATCTTCGTCTGGTTCTTTATTTTCTGTTTCCCTGTCTCTCTCTCATATAATTTCCCTCCTCCTCCACCCTCTCCTGTTTCTTCATGATGGAAACTAGCTCGTCCTTGAAATCGAACGCGTGTGTTCATTCACATATCAAGCATTTCAGTAATAACTGGCTTTTTGTTGATTACTGTGCCAAAATACTGTTCCAGAAATATTTGTAATGTCTAAGAGATGGAAAAATTCGAGTGCAAGAGTGCAGTGCAATGGCGTGACTCCTAATTGCAGGTCTTGCGACTTACTTTAATCCACGTACAGACATTTACTTGCGTCATCACCTCAACTGACAATTGTGGAATAAACAGTTGCGTTGTGTAACAATATGTGTTTATTGAGAAAAACAGCACCACAATAACTGGTCAAATTGTACTTTGACATATCACACAAATTATTCAACCCCTCCGAGGGAGTTAGTAAGAGTCATCTTTAATACCTGAGTAGGAAATTTCCATTATCAATTAATTGGTCACATATTAGACACACTGTTGAAATACTGAGACTGGCATGATGTCAGACTTCGAGAATGTGTTACGGTTCAAAGGAATGTATTCAAATACGATACATACAACATTATGCCAATCGTCTACGAAAAGGTG
>UZAE01000785.1:0-18233 GCA_900617975.1 Rodentolepis nana | reverse complement strand
GGGGGGTGGATGACATGGCTGAACTGAAAAATCATTTGCGGGATGAGCACGTTTATGGACCTAAACCAAGGCTAATTAGTGCAACTAACCACTTCAAGCTAAACTCATCCTTTACTCTCGCAGTTGCAAGGTTAGTATCTCTAAGAGGCCAAATTTGATGATGCAAATATTTTTTTTCACATCCTTTTAACATTGAAATGTTTATGCTTAATTATAAATTTGAGAGTGTACGCGAGCTGGACATTTCGAACATCCCAAAGAGATCTTCCTGTTCTTAGCATAACAGAAAACGACTGGTAGATTTTGGCCTTTGTCCTTTGGGCAATTGGATTGAAGAAACAACAGCTCTCCTGTTTCCTATATATGGGTTTTTTATTTGTTAGCCATTATCACGCATCACTTTGTCTGCTTTTCTCTGGAATTAAGGTCGTGTAGTAATTGCGGATGTCACTTAATTGGGACTTGTCTCAACCTCGGCGAAATCGCATAGTAAGAGAAAAGCTGAGCTACCTCAACAATGTTGTGGAAACAGAGGGTATTGTGCGAAAGTGTTTTATTCTAGTTGTGGAGCCTTGACACAGGACCATTATAGGGTAAGCCAAAAATGCAGCAACTTTTGGTTACTGGCTGGCCTAGAGGTCCATGCACTCTCGAGCATGCTTACTCCCCAACTCGAGAAATTGCACGTCAGTACGCTTGAGACTGATGGTGTTCTCAATTGACCGCTTGGTTTGGCCTTCCTAGCGTTGTGGCCTCACAATAGAGTTCTCGTTTTCTTTACAGGCAGATGGTTTAGTTCCTAAAAGGGGCACTTTGAAATCCACCTGATTATTCTAATTTGTGCAACTCAAGTTTATTAGCTTCTGCTCACTTTACACATGCAATCAGTTATTCAATGTTGTGGGGAAACCAACTTTAGTACGACAAAAGTGGAGGCCAAAGTCTATGGTTTCTTTTTGGCAGCTTGGGTAATTCTGGGAGTCTTCCTAAGCACAGGAGAATACATCATAGAGATTACTGGGTATGGTCAAGGCTTTATAGTATAGCAATCCACTACAAAGTGAAATTAGCTTATTTCTCATTGTTATTTTCCTCAAAAACCTAAATTACAAGAATTAAGCTTAAAGGAGGACCTCGCTAACAAACTAGAGAAATCTTTGATAATTGGCCAAAGATTTTTTTGAAAAGTATTTCAGTTTGGTGCGACTTCTATTGATATTGGTACTTTTATGCCTTGTCAACTCAAAAGTTTGACATTAATTCGACGCAATATTCACAACCAAATGCGAAGATGTACTTTTCGTTTTTTCCGTTGCACTTTTCCTATTTCCGATTGGAGTTTCTGAAATATCGAATAAAAGATTACTAAGCAAAAAATAATAAAATAGAGTTTTTTACTCCATCCTTTACAATCAAATTGGCTACTTAAGTTCTTGGTAAAGTGAACTAACAATATGCTGCTAGAAATTGTAGCATATTTAAGTTAAAGTACGCTTTTGCTGAGAAGATTTTTGACGCCATTAGAAGAACTCATAGAAATTTCTCGATCGGAAGTCTGTCCTCGAGCAAAAGTTTCGTCGTTTATTACTCTCGCGCACCAGTGTAATGTATCAGGTAGATAACGCGCTCATTTATCAAAGATACAGAGATGAGGAGGAGGGTTAACCATTCCTCTTCTTCTTTGTGTATGGAAGAGTAATAAGAACCATGCCGACTAAGTTCAAGACTTTCGTTGTGTTTCTTGTTCATTTAGGCTTAGAGAAGTCCATGTTATGACACCTAGGTAAGAATATGATAAAAGTATTGACGAGAAACTAAGTAGGGTACAATGAACTTTTAAAGCAACTATCAGTCAAATTGACAATTGGCTCATTGAAACTATTAAACGAAGTTGCATGCTTAATATTTATTGAAAAAGTGGCTTTAAAAATTATTGTAGGAATCCCAACAATATATGCGGATGAATCTTCTATAGGATCGGTAATTAACTGATGAAGTTCGCAGTTGTGTCACCTGGTAAAGTGATTAACTGAAAATGAATTGCCAAAACTTTGTTACTGTGTGCTCGCCATTAGAAGCAAATCATTCGTTCCAATCTTCAGCTTACGTTAAATTTATCCCTATAATAGCAACTGCTATCTTGTAAATATATAAGCAACTTCCTGGGCTTATCTCTTCAACAAAATATGTCGCCACCTTTACCAATTGACTGAACCGAAATCCGTGAAAATAACTAAATGCTAAAATATTCTCAATTCTGGCTTCTTTTTTAAATAACGTGAAAAGTATCAAAGACAAGAACGAAATACGTAAACAAATTCAAACGGCTCCATTGTGAAAAAGAGGTCCTTACTCTTGGAATTAGAGTAGGTGGTATCCCAAGGTCTCCCCTCCCCCCCCCCCCCCCCCAAGCTGTAAGTTTAGTGTCAATCAAAATGGTGTCATCATTTCACTGACCGATCTTCAATCTAAGTCAAGTAGAGAACAGCGCAACGTTAAAAGCCTTCTCCTTCGTGTGAATGAGCATCAATCACTGAAGTAACAGCATACTATTCTCTAAGTCAGGCATTTCAACACTAGACAGTAGGGCTTCATTCCTAACCTTATTTTCGCACAATCCAATGCACTGCCGATGTGAATAAGTAAGCTTCTGGGTCAACGAATGACCTGAATAGCTGCAAGCTAATAAATGATAATGTCGAAAAATATGTTACACTTGGAATACTTCAAGTTAATGCTTGCAGAACCTGTGTATGTCTCTTTTACACCCTAAAAACTCTTCTGTCCCCCCCCCCCAATCGCGACTTTTTTCACTTTGATGTTCCTTCCCCTTTGTGATGCCTGAAGTCAACTAAAGGGCTAATGATAACTATCGTAAAGCCTGTCATTTGATATAAGCAAATATTTATTCATTTATATCAAATGGCAGACGTTTTGATAGTTAAAATGAGCCCTTTAGTTGATTTCAGGCTTCACAGAAGGGAGGAGAGTAATCGAAGTGAGAAGAAGTGGAGAGGGGGAACAGAAGAGTGACTCACAGATGTAAAAGAGATAGACACAAAGGTGGAAAAAATTGAGGTGAGTACTGTGGAAGTGGTGGAATATGACATACAAAGAGGTGAGGGTAATTTCAAGTGAGAAGTCAACTGCCGAATAATAGACTTTCTTGCGTATGAGTATACTTTGCCCAGGGTGCACCACGTGGAGGTAAGTCTATCACACACCCCGATATAAACAAATATCGTGGTTGCGGGTTAACTTTTAGATGTTGGAATTAACTTTAGGTGAGATCGATTTGCAGATTTGAAGAATGCTTTCACTAACAAATACGGTTATTTTTCAGCTTATTGGTAGACCATCGAGTACAACCCGGTCAGCTCGTTTTATTCCCTATATTTACCCCGATATAAACCAACGACTCCAATGGGAATTTACCACGAATGAAATTGGTTTGTACGATCAGCTACCTAGAGGCATTCACGAAACAGTACTATTACACAAATACTAATATCAGAACGAGTGCTTATTGGAAGGCCCCAAATACACAAATAGATTATATACCTCTTCTGTGGCCGAATTCTGCATCTGCTGGTAAAAGCGTACACAAGCTAATACTTAATATCTGTAATTAATAAAGCATCTTAATTCACAATAGGTTGAAAAATGGAAAATAACAAATGATGATCTCCATTTTCCACGCAGATATAAAAATGTCCAAACAAAAGGAAGTACGAAGTTCACGGTGAACTATAGCATAAGAAATATCTACTCACTATGATTACTACAATAATTGCTATACACAGTGGGAAAAATGTGTTCAGGGAGAGGGTTAATGCGTCAATACTTTTACGCGACAGATTGGGAGAACGAAAAAAAGCCTGAGATACAGGGGAAGGCAGTAAGGAGAGGTATGACGACTTGATGGTCAGAGGTTCGGGTTTTGGCATTTGAGGAAATTTGTCTGTTGTTCCTTTTGCTCGCCTCATATAGAACGTTGCAAACATAGTTCTCCCATTTCTTTAAACTAGAATAGAGATCAATATCAACGGGAGAGCCCTTCTTGAATAGAACTTCAAGATGTGAGAGTATATGGTCAAGTTGGAGATCAATGTCATCGGGTTTAGAGGAATCGAGGGTTATGAGAGGGATAGCAAAACCTTGGGCAACAGGGACATATCTACGCATTTGTGTCCTTGAAAGAGACCATTCATGAGAATCACGCTGATTAATCTAAAATTGTAAATAAAAATATCATATCAACTTGACAAATATAAGTTAAAAAACTAGCTGATTTTAGGGAGAATTCATACCCTTGTTATCTTGACAAGAGAGATGTCACCTTTTTTGTTCAAATGGAAGATAACTCGGAATTCGATCCATCTATAATTAAGAAAGGGAAAACCAAACATTGATTTTCAATACCATTCAGTTAATCCTAAATAAGCATGAGTGCTCAAGTAAGCTTTGTTAACTGTTAATCTACGAATAAGCAGTTCCAAATCTCCAATAGTCAGTTTACATATAAACAACTAGCATAAAGAGGGAGCACTTAAAAAACCAATTGAAACTCTGCAGAGAATAAAGGGGAACAAATGAATCCGAATCGTTTATTAATATCTAGTCCAATAATCTTTGAAAAACTTTTGAACTTTCAACGCTTCAATAATCCCTAACATACAAAGCCTTAAATATGATTTATTGGGTTATAGCTGAGTGCGTCATCAAGCCATCATTAAATATAAGAGGTCGCGAGGTCAAAGTTCACCGGTGCACAATTAATAAGCAAAATGATCAACCTCATATTTTAAATCCGACTGATGAAGGTTAGTAAAATTTCAGTTGGTGTATAATAAGAAAATCTAAACAAAATGAGAGCTGAAAAAACTTCCCTAGCAATCTCAAAGTTGTCAAAAAACGAAGATTTATCTTATAATTTGTTCTAAAAGCAAATCACTTTAAATTTAAATAAACAGTGCTCATAAGCAAATATAAAAACCGAGTTAAATAGACTAAAATTAACAAGGAAAAATAGAAATGAAAAAAAATATTTTAGGGTAACTAAGTAACCAACGCAAAAGGCCGATAGTTAACAATAACCCATAAATTCATGGCAATTCTAAACAGGCCTATTTAAATACTCTCTCATTAAAATATTATTGACCGCATATTAGCCATTCTTTCAGAGTAATATTAGTCTAACTATAAACCGTTCACTACCCACTGATAAGACCGAACCTTTGTGCATGTCATATATTAGTTATATAGAAATCTAACCATGATTCGAATAACCTGAAATGTCATCACATATAGGCATCAGACAATGCCATTTCACTCACAATTTACACTAATAAATATTGAAGATACCGAATTTATTGAGGTAATTAACAAATGAGGTGAATATTTAGGTTTACTAGAATAAGGTGAACTTACCTTGCTTTAGATTCAAGAACCTTTCTGAGTTTGTGGGGAGGCAAAGTGCGATCCTCACGAGAGGGTGAAGGAAGGAGGACAAGTCGAAGATGCGTCTCTACAGCCCAGTTCTTGCCATCTATAATAATATTCAAGACCTCTATTCGTCTTGAAGCGGAAATGAGGAAGAAATATGTACGGAGGAGAGCAAATGCGAAATTAGCTTGTGCAGAACTCCTACCAAAAGGAAAATGGGTATTGAAATACTAATGTTGCATTCAAATATAGTAAAACAATGCAAAATAACCATCCGCAAAAATACCTCAGAAGTAATGAAGGGGCACCTAATCTTTCGAATTCAAGAATTGTATTGGAATCAAGTATATTAATTGTGTCTAGTAAACCACGCGTAAAAGTTAAGGGAATCTGTTCTTCAATCCAGTTTTGAAGGAAATCTAATTTTGCGACACGTCTCCAATGGTGCTCATTTTCATTGGGATCGTCAATTGAAGAATCATTTTCTGTTTCGAAACTGTTTGCCATAAGTGGGAAGCGTCTGGGATGAGAACAGGCGATAACAGGTAAGACAAATGGAAGCACATTTTTTTGTGTCCGATTTATGAAGGAGGTATTCCAAGTTGAATACACACGATACGCTGCTCCGGTACAGAGAGCAGTTGCAATAATTTGCCGTCGAAGATTTGAAGAAAAAGCTGTTCTAAACATTTGCAACATCTGTATTTGTAGTCATAAAGTGTTACAAACTGAATTCGATAAAGTAAGAAATTAAGCGTCCGAAAATACAAGCCAGAAGCGTGATTATGGAAACGCGCAAGACTCCACAGACACAGAGCGCATGAATAAAAGAAAACAGCTGATTGAACTAGGTCAAAATATATTTTAACAACAACAAATATAGAAAAGTGTAATCTTTAATGATAAAAAATAGTATATAACAAATATTACCTTATTATATTATTTTAACTTTATATATTATATTATATTACCGATAAACGAGTGATATGAAATTTTATACTTGTTTTCGCTCATTATTTTATTCATAATAAATTCATTGACTCATTCAATAATTTTTTTCCGGGGAAAGTTAAAGGATATTCCTAATTTCTAAGGTTTTCGTTTAAAACGTTCTTTTATACAACAATCAAAAGTTAATAAGAATCGTTAAGGAAAGTTAGTTGCTGTCTAATTATGATACTTTGGGAGTTTTCATTTCGTCTAGCTATTCTTTGATTTGGTCAAATACTCTCCATAAAAATTTATATGCTTATACATTTTGGAAATTTGTCAATTTATACCGTATATAATGAACTGGAATAGAAAGTGAAATGGAATTCATTTGATATTCAAATTGTAATTTGTGCGCATTTTTTATTAAAGTTTTTGCGAATGTGCTCCAAGACATCATTAATTCAGTATCTTCCTGTTTGTCTTGGACGAGCTCCTAGGCATCAACATGTTAATATTTTAAATTTTCTGTTATTGAATTTACTTAAGTTTATTTAAAGCAATCAAAGCTGTTTATTAAAAATTGATATTCAACTTGAAGTCAATTTTGTGCCTTTACGTTGTCTGAATTACTTATCCAATTAGCTCAAATAATTACCAACATTTTCAAGGTATGCAATTAAAAGGAAAGGGATAGATAGAACCAAGTGTTTTGATATTTTTAAAGGTATTCTGGTATTAACGTTTTTTGTTTGGAAATAAACCGATTCATAAAATATCACATTTCAAACATTTGCTTATTGATTTACACATATAATTCCGTTTAAAAATTCTATACAGAATATTATTTGGTCATTTGTTGTGTGAAATATAGATTATATTGAAAATGAATATAAAGTGTGTATGAATCATTGGATCTCAATGCCAGTACGACCTCGACGTCTGACGTATGTATTGCTCTGTAGCACTGCTTGGGCTCTGTTAGCCTGTTGTTCTTTTTCATTCACCCCAGGAAATGCATAGAATGCTGGATAAAGTTGAAGTAGTCTTAGGCGCGGTAAAGTGATGGCCAAATGAAGCAATCCACGACTAATTTCATGAGTTGGCGGAATAAAATTCTGAATGCAAAGAACTCTCAAAGTGCATCTGGATGAAAGTAATTCAATATCGGATTCATCAGAAGATATTGGATAATCCTGGATATTTGTTGGCGTCGTCCGTTTAGATACATCCTGTGGTAAATAATAAATAATTTAAGTGAACCTTTCACTCAAATTATACAGATCTGATTGTGCAAATAATTAACTCCAGTGTTCATTCAAATTCTATGCAAAAGGATCAAATTTTGACGCCTCTCTTACACAGATACCTGCTTTATGTCGCCTCCTTATCGTCCCTTAATGGCCGAGGAAATTGAACTTTATGATAATCGTGTGTGAAAATATGTGTTTTCTTTCCCCAGACTTTCCTAGCAATTATAGGGCAATATTTGCTTTATACTGGAATTTTAAAACCCGTTCTACTTATTGTTTTAGCTTTAAACGACTGTTAAACTTTCTAGAACACTGATATCTCATGCCATTTTTCAGGAGACAATCCGTATAAATACTCAATAACCTGATCCTCTGAATGCAATTACCGAGTCATTGTTTTTAGTCACTATATTTTTGCTCAAAGTAAAAATAATGTACATTTAGACTTTTCTGGTGGTGGTGATGTACATAGAAACTAAATCCATTCGCTAATTTAGAATATTGTACAAACTATTCACAGTCAAATCGCCCGAATCAAGTTATTTGAAACATGTTAAAGAGACTTCTTTTATGTATTAACCCCCGTCGTAATATTTGGTCATAATGATATATGCAAGGCTATAAACATTTAAAATTAACAAGTCGTTTTGGTTTCAAGTGACGCGTTTCAGCCATTTTTGATTATGCAGGAAAAAACCCTTTCTATCGGTAAGCATCAAAACGGTCTACTTAACAAAATGTCAACTTGTGAGTTTGTTAGTTGAGCCAACATGAGTAAAAATCGGCCTGTCTTGGTACCTTAAACAGGCTCTTTCGTTTTTTGTGAACGGAGGCCATCCAATGGAAACTGGATTTTACTATTACAGGCCATTTAGATATGCGACTGAAGTCTCATGAGTGAATTACCTTAGTCGCAAAAAATGGAGCAACTATGCTATCACCTCCTTATGTTTTTGTGGAACTGTAGCTACAATAGACCACAATAGGATTTTTTGAGCTATTTCGTGGAATGCTTAATTTTAATTAACTTTTGAACCATAATCTTCAATGTTAAATTCCTTGCTACTAGTTGACCCAATCATCACTTGTCTTAGTGCTTAATCTGCTACAAGAATGGAGAAATTAGTTGCGCAGTTAACAGTTACTATGGCTCATGAAATTCTTCAAGTTAATGGAAGCGTAGGCCACTTCGGTCCGAAAATTTATTAATAAGTCACATCTTCGAGTAATTTTAGCCGCTCTTAAAATTGTTGATAAGTTTATTAGCATGATTAAAGCTAATTATCAAATTTTACCAGAGCGTAATTAGCCTCTCCTTTCCCAACTGAGTACACTTACACTTAATAGGATACTAAAGCTGTTCAGTGAGCAGAAAATAGTTGTCTCACCGAGGATTTGATTTCTCTGGCAAGTAGGCGAAGTATCCACACTAGACGTTCAAATGGGAGGCAGGTATAGGCGAGGGATAAACACGTAAGATGACCACTATGGCTGAAACAGGTGTTCCAGAAGAGATGAGCAAGTGTGCTCTCAGGTACACGAGCCAAATTATTTCTAGAGATATTTAGTTCGTATAAACCCGATAGAGGCCGCCAATTGAATGCCAGAAATTCAATATCATCTGCGTTAAGACAGCAATCCTATAGGGAATTAAAATGAGAGTGATTGGCAAGTAATATCTACATATACAGACTGCGAAGATGCATTCGAACCTTGTACCTGTAGATTTAGATACTCCAGAGGTTGGCTAAGCCCACCGAGAAGTAATTGTAGCTGTCCTTGTAAATAACATCTTGCGAGACTGAGTCTCTGAATATGTCTCAGGGAGATGAGAGATCTGTTTAGCAGTCGACATGCGACTTGACTGGGATTGTTAGCAGCGGCTATGGAGTTGGCATTAGGTGGCACTGAGCTAGTAGAGAGAGTGGAGGAATTCAACGGAGGAGGAATGCAAGCAGGCAAGGAACAGGCTCGAAGATTACGCAGACTTCCCAACCATCCCAGAGCAGAGGGTAAACCACCTCTGGAACCTGAACCCAGTTCTGGATCTTCCAATTCAAACTGCGTTATTGACTAAAATAAATTCGAATAAAATGCCTGAAATTTCTGAAAAATATTATTATAAAATGTTTAAACGATATGATGAAAGTCCACAACTTTAATAGCTAACCAATAAAATGAAGAAAGTCTTACCTGTTACTTATCTTTACAGCAAAACTATCGCTCATGAGACCCTATCCCAGCTCATGAACCCAATCAAAATAGTTCATTCACCTCAACGAATAACGAATTCTGAACGCTAGACAACAATCATAACTTTTTTTAAGTGTGATAGGAAGTAATATGCAAAGTTCAAAGCCACAGGGTTGTTGGCTTGTCACGAAATGAGTAATTCACATTCCTAAGAGTTTGACATTCAATCGAGGGACAAACTGTTATCGATAAGGTGGTCTTTCGATCTACAATATCAAAGATATGAGGATCATCTGCATTCAAACAGTCTTTGTTGAGGTGATAAAGTGCTTTGAAGTAGTTGCATTTCTCCCTCTGGTTTCTAATTAACGATATCTAGTGGGCACGAACACCATAGAAGATATTCAAAATGTATAGTGATAAAACAATGTAAGATATTAAAAATTAAAAAGAAGTGTTACAGTATGCATAACGGTAAAATTCATCCAGGTGGTTCAATAATTTTTAAGGAATTTAAACCGCTCTCTACTGTGTCAACATACCTTTTAATAATTTGTTTTTCTGATGTTCATTTCTGGGTGCATGACTCATCCAAGCGTCGGGAAACAAACCCTTAGACTAAACCTGAGGTGACTTGAGATATTGTTTTCACTGCTTAACTCCAAATATTTGATTCCCTTGTTTGAATTCCCAAGAGGGCTATTACTCGTCTATATACGTTTTCTTGAAACTTCCCACTTGCAGGCACGCACCCCGACTGCCTGCCTATCTGCCTGCCTGTAATTTTTCTAACTGCTTCTACATTTTCTTAATAGAACTTCCTCGTAATAATCTTAGCTTCATATGTTCATCGAGCTCTTGAATTCTAAGCATTACTTCTACTTACTTAAGCAAGTCAAAAGAATCTGGCCATGGTTTCTTCACAAAGAATTTGCTTTGGAATACATAATTGCTTAACAAAATCTTTTTAAGAACATAAATTATTGTATATTTTTCCTACCATGTTTTCATCAAGAAAATTGTAGGTAGTATGGGGTAATTAAATGGGGTATTCATAAAGCCTCCTATTTTGGCAGGCAAACCTGCAACTTAACGTATTGGACAGATGCTGGGTAGCATCACTACCCTAGATCTGACCTGTAACTTATCCAGAATGTACTTTTTTCACTAGCATGTCCTCTTTTCATGCATGTATTTGTGCGAATGTTTTTTCCAATGGAGTATCTGTTTTACTGAACAATATCTTACAGCTGGAAAAAAAGACAACTAAGATGGAAGGAAGCGTTGTGAAGAATTTCCTTGTATTTTTTGACTACATTTTTTGACAATTTCAGAATATAGGACACAACTACGCCCTTTACCGATAGAAGATCCCCCCGATCCGATGTCAAACAATGAGTGCTTTAATCATGGAAAAGTAAATTAGATCATATAGGAAAAATATTTTAACTTGTATTATAAGGGAGAAAATTTAAAATGAGTTCCCAATGGAGCCTGTGAATCAGAGGGGTCCTTTTACATTATATTTTCTTTTTCGGGGTGTGCGATAGACTTACCTCCACGTGGTGCACCCTGGGCAACGTATACTCATGCAGCAACTGCCAATTGACTTCTGACTTCAAACTACCATCACCCCCCTGTATGTCATATTCCACCACTTACACAGTACTCACCTTACCTTTTTCTCTACCTTTGTGCCTTTCTGTCTCTTGCATCTGCGAACCGCTCTTCTGTTCCCCACCCCTCGACTTTCTGCTACTTTGATGAGCTTCTCTTCCCCACCCCTCGACTTTCTGCTACTCTGATTAATCTTCCCTCTGTACTCGACTTTCTGCTACTTTGATGAATCTTCCCTCTGTGAAGTCCAAAGTCAGCTAAATGGCTAATAATAGCTATCAAAATGACTGCCATTTTAAATGAATAAATATTTTCGTTTTCAGACAGTACTGCTTCACTTATGAAACTTCGGATTTATTTGCTTGTGCACAAAATTAGTAAACGAATTATTCAACGCGATCCATAACGCTTATTGACTGTTTTATAATTTAGTGTAGTTAGTAGTAAAAAAATATTTGAATTGCAAATCCTAATTTGGAAAGAACGTCCTAGGCAACCTCGTTTGCCATATTTCAAGGTGATGAAGAAATCCTTTGACTCCAAAATCAAAATAACGAATAAGATATTTTATTCAAAAAAAAAATCTAAACTCTTATTTCCACTTTAAAATTGCGATGAATTTACTCTAACTGATGGCTGTTCAATTTAAAGCTGTTAAAAATGAATTTTGGGAAATTATTGGGAATTTTCGATCAGAATTTTGTGATTTGCAATCAACTGAAATTTAAAGAAGACATTTTATCATCTGCAAGTGATTAGTTCTTATTATCAAACAAAATCTTCAGCAATTTAGTATTTGTGCGGAACTTTGATGTTATCTGTATAAACAAATACCTATGGCCGTAAAGACACAGATAACAGACGCCATTTTGTGCTAACATAATTATGAAAGTAAAACCGAATAAAACCTAGCACGAATTCAATACCATGGTAACCTCTTATAATAGGTAGCATGTTTACTTACCAGGGGATCAAGTAGTCTGATGAGATTGAACGCCGGGAGTTGTAATTCGGGCAAACGTCGCATTAAGAGACGATTGCAGGAAAAACGAAAAGGTGTCATGGACTGCAACGCCAAGCCAAAGGCCACCTCATCCACAGACATATTACAATCCAAACATATCGTTAGAGGTTGCTCTAAAATTCAGCGAAGAAAGGCATTAAGCTGCATGACTAAGAAGGAAAGAATATGCTATGCGTTTTATATCGACCGCAATACTTTGCGCAAATCGTAAACAAATAATGATAGAATTAGAAATAATAATAAGTAGGCAGTATTCCTGAATCTTTGCTTACTTGATTGATGCCGCTAAGCTTTCTATCTTGATAATGGTGTACTAACTACTATCAAGCCAAATTTGTAATCTTATTATCTGGAACGAACTGCAGCTACCAAAGATCCGCACTTCCTCGTAACCTTAATTACCACAAAGTTAATTTTCAACTTTATAAATTAAAACCAATACAAATTCTCCTTTTTATGACTTTAATCACACGTGTGTGTCCTTGATTTTATTTCATGTTAGACATCACGTCAATATGTTCTCCAACGATGTAAAAGTACAGGAAGATTAGTGGTAAATATAACTTTCCTTCTATGACATATCTAATGTGCTGCGTATTGCTATTTCTAATCAAATTGCTATTATTTTCATTATATATTGACTCCATATCTAGCAGCGGTATTTTTAGATGGCAACATTTTAAGCATTTAGGCACAGTTTCCGTGATGTCTACAAAACTTTTAATATTATGGTAATATTGATGGAATATACGTGAAAAAACCATGGCTTAAATTTTTCAAAGTTTTAAGTGAAATGTCGTTTCATAATAACAATAATTCGTTTCATTCAGTAACTTATTGGTTTAGTTACAGTTAATACTATTTACACCAAAATATTTCGATTATTTAGAGTTCTCTCAAATTGATATGCTTTTCAACCTTGCTCTTGCATGATTTCTAGCAAGCTCACTTTGAATTCAGCGGAGGCATAAAACCTTTCATTGAAATTATAATTGAAATCTGATAGAGATGACATAATGATGAGAAAATTGACGCCATCTTTAAATGGCCCTATTTGCATTTCTGAAAGCAGTACTTTCATGACAAGTCTCCCATTTGTCATTCGCCTACATTTTTTTCTATTTTAAACCATATGGTAATTTGCTGTAACTTAAGATTAGAGGCACTTTTCCCATACAGACGAGCAAAGAGCCTTTGCAAATAGCCACTAGTGCGTTCAAATTATTGTAGAAATAATTACCAAACCGATTCCGATCACAGAGAAATGCGAAATTAACATAATCAGAGGATATTCGAAATTAATATCACAAAACTCCAACAAATCATAAACTGCTACTTTAGAAAGCAATTAACTAACTAATCGAATTACATTTAATTTTTCCCCTCGAGTCATTTGTATGAGTTAGAAAATGAATGCAGATTGTTTAATTACCAAAATTTTCCTCGTGACAAAATTCATTCTCGTGAAGATTGTAGATAGTTGAAATTCTGCTGAAATATCGATCGAAACGCGCATCCTGAATAGCGATTTGTAAACTTCCACGAATCTGCTGTCTCACGTTTTCAGAGCCGCGTCTTATCGGATTCATCCATAGCAGGGGGATTCTTGATAACTCAATACTCACTCGTCGATCTAAAAGTAGCAGTAAAATAAGTGGGAAAGAGGGAATAATCTTTTTGATATCTTCACATTGATCAATCCACTGTTTATTATTGGTCTATAAACATAGAAGCAAACATTATTAACCAGTTTCTAAATTTATGCAGTGGTATGTACCAGAATTATTCTTCATATTCATTAAGAGAATTTTCAATATGTTAATAAATGTTTCCCAGTTAAAATAAGGACATTACTCCTTTATGAAATAGTGGAAAATTAGTTTATGCATAGAATAATAAAACTGCGTATCACACTTTTCCCTGTTTTGGATGCAGTATATAATTTGCGCTCTTTTTAGACAAATCTCTATGCCCTTTTCAAAATAATAATATTTCTTAATTTTTGGTGAGAAAAGCAGAAAATATTGATACAAAATGAAGCTGGAATTAATCATTTTTTGGTAAAATTATTAGGGTAGAAGCACTTTTGGGAACTTAAATGCTTGTCTTCCAGCTCTACGTCTTCGCCTACGTAGGAAGGTCTTGGTTAAAAATAAACCAAACAGAATCGGAAAGCGATAAAATAAAACAATTATTTTGAACTGAAAAAAGGTGGCTGTGAAAGCCTCATTGGTGGTCTGAAAGTGGATTTTCGTGAGGCAAAAGTGTCAAAATATCTGATTCTTCAGCGAATACTTTAAAGTGGACACACTTTTCTTCAAAATTCTTATTCGATTGCTTTCTAAAAAATAAAAGGTTAAAGAGTAAAATAAGCAGAAAAATATTTAGTAAGTTAAATAAATTAGTCTCAAAATGATTTGATTTTTGGGAAATTTTAATATCTGATCTTAATAGCACGATTTTCGCGTAATAATTACAAAATGAATCAGATAATACACACTTTTCATGGAATTAAACGTTATTTTAACCATTTCTTCAATATTTGCATGTGAAATCCAGGGCCAATGCACATGGTCAAATCTCAAAGATCTATTTAAATATTTGCGAATTTAAGTGGAATTTGATTAAATTTATCATTCCTGAAATTTGATTTATTTATTTATTTATTTATTTATTAAATATCACAATTTATTTATTACGGTGATTTAATTTCGACAGAGATGGATTGCTAACGTGACTTAAGGAAGATAGAAGTATGTCATACCCAAAGAGAGATCAAACAAATAAAGAATATAACACCTCGTAAATAAATCAATTACCATCGTTCCTTTTCTAAGCTTACCACCTTATTATTTTCATGTATGTGTCGGTTAAACTAAGGAATTGACCAATAGCAACCTAAGCATTCGGGTGATTTATTTTTCTCCTTGGCCAGGTTGCGCCTCTGGCACAATCTTATTATTATTATTAACATCAAATAAGTTTGTTTACAGTTTGGTTAACGATTAAATAGCGCAGTGCGTGTGTGCGTATTTTAAAGTCAGAAACATCAAACTAAAAGCATAAAAATATGTAAATTTACACTTTAGGTAATTTTTTACTAAAAGTACCAAGTTATTTGAAGCACATCATTATTGAAATACCCCTGTCAATTATTTCGAAATAATCGATTTGAATATATGTTCAGATTTATTTTTCTAATAGATATTGATGACCCAAGTTTATGACATGATCGTAACCTCCTATGGAGGTGTTTTCGTTGTTAAGGCGGTTTCATAAGTGCATCTAATAATGAATCAACTTCTAACACAATTATTAAATCGCACGACCATAAAATCGGGAGATTGCGTTTAAATGTCTCGATTTTTTATTGTTCAATTTTATCTTCCCACGCAATAAGTAATTAAATTATATTTTTCAATTCTGGGTAGCTTAAAAATAAGAAAAAAGTTGTTTTATGCAAATAACTCCAAAAAATATATGTTGAAGTTGTTGTTGGAGTTTCTTCCATCGGTATTTTGTCTATCCATTGAAATTGAGCATTAATTTGTAATGACAAACTAATTAATTAAAGTTTTAATAATATTATATTATAACAGTTACCGCATCCGTTAGCTCTTACTTTACTTAAAGGCATCCCATGTATTGTAAGAAAACAGGAAAGCAAAATGGTGTCTGAACAACTTATAATTAACCAATGAATTCAAGACCTTGAACGTATACTTTTGATCAACAATTTCACGAATTAACGATGACAGGAGTGCGCAGGAGGGTTAGAAGCAAACTAAATAGCCAAAATCAATGAAAAGAAAAGTTTTCATGACAAGCAGAATGCAGAGAAATAACATTTGACTATACGGTAAATATGTGAAATTAGAATTTTATGTAATAAGGATCTGTTCAATTCTTAATCTGGCTATTCCATAAATGAAAATACAGTTTTCTCGGCATTAATATCCAAACACCATAGAGAATAAGTTGAAAAAGGTTTTCCTGATTTTAGAACGAGGAAGGAAATCACTGTTGGTGGCTCAAAATCTGTTTTTCCATTCCACCTATATATAATTTCGATATTAATGAAGTTCTACCAAGAGCTGGATCCTCTTTAGAAACTTTTTGGATGATTTTTAACTCCAAGAAGAACTTGAATTTCGCATATTTGGATCGATAAGTCATGATTTCTTCTCAGAAAATAATCAGGACCTCTAAATTAATTGTCAAATACAAATTTAGTTCAACTGCTAACTATTTGAGAAGACAAAAGAATACCCTGAGGCTCAAATATTATTTTGGGTAAAATCAACTTTTGAACTAGTGAATATCTATCACATGATTTTGAATTCTCATTTAGATAACAATCCCGCATGCAACGCTAATCTACCTGCGGCTAGTTTATTTATTTATATCAAATGGCAGGCCTTATGATAGTTATCATTAGCCCTTTAGTTGACTTCAGACTTCACAGAGAGATAGGAACATCAAAGCAAAAAAAAGTCGAGAGGGGGGAACAGAAGAGTATTTTAAAGATGTAAAAGAGACAGATACAAAGGTAGATGAAAGGTGAGGTGAGTACCGTAGAAGTGGTCGAATAAGGCATACAGTGGGGTCATGGTAGTTTGAAGTCAGAAGTCAACTGCCGGTTTATAGATTTTTTGTCCTAAGAGTATACGTTGCCCAAGATGCACCACATGGAGGTAAGTCTATCGCACACCCCACCAGACAAGTGCATGGAATAACGTGATTGACGCAATAAATAGAAATGTAGGCGTATGTTGTGTCTAGCGGGCACATATAAGACGCTAACAATCCTAAAATACTCCTGAAGTAGAGAAAGAGAAGAAAAATTTTAAAATAATAGAAATTTTTAATCAAAATCTAGTCAATTTGTAAAAATGGTGTTCTATATAAGGCTATTGATTAATTCGAGAAACCCCATTTTCCAATAGACTGGAAAATTTTTCCTTGGATAACTCAGATAAATTTAAATTGAATTACAGTAGTGAGTTGGAAAAAAACACGCATATTGATATGTGAAACGAAAGTAAAATGCACCCAATAACCTTGAAAACATCTTTCACTTTCTTCGACAATAGTAATTCACGCCCTTGAGCCAAAGTACACAGCAGTTGCGGTAACCGGCCCATCTAATTGGTTCGGTCAAGTCCACTATTATTGGTCGGCTGAATCTTAACAAACTATCCAGTTTCCTATCACGGCCGTCCCTGTGGTATGACTCACAAGAGATGCTTGCAGGATTACTAAGGCAGTGGAGTAGGCTGTTTATCAAAATGGGGTTGACATTTAACCAATTGGTAGACTTGGCAAAATAAGGGCGCTCGTAGTTATTTCGATTAAATATTGAATGCAATGACAATTGGCATTTACTATTAAATTATAAACTTGTGAAGGTCACTCAATCCAAGTTCAGGGGTGTCTGTCTTGAAATGAATGGGAGAAGATTGGAAATGGGAGGATATTTGGTCCTTTTTATGATTCTGCGCTTTTAAATATCCCGTCGAATGCTGACGGTGTTAAGGCTAACCGTGAAGACGTCATTCTGTAGTTGGTGACCTTGAAACAGTTATTCCTCAGGAGCCCATTCATTAATGGGTGGTGATCAATGAAGACCGTAGATGGGGTTATCGGTGAATTGACGGCTTGTAATCAGGTGAGCTTTCTAGTTAGCCATAGTCTGACTGAACTATCGCCCTTTTAACATCTTACGATCTCACCACAAGGCATGGAGGGAAGTGGGGGGGGGGGGGGAAAAA
>UZAE01000784.1:0-18241 GCA_900617975.1 Rodentolepis nana | reverse complement strand
GGGGGGGAAGGGAACATCGGCAGGTCAATGACGTTTGAGGAGCTTGATAGGCGGATTTCTCTCGGAAATCCCGCATCAATTCTCCATCAAAGAAGACACTGTTTTTGAACTATCACATAAAATCTACACTGAACCTTGTTTAAAGCTATCGGGCAGTAATAATAGTAAAAATTGCAGTAAGATGAATTCAACAAGATCCCAATTAAATCTCTTTCTGAAAGTTATTTATTACATCTGAAAAGCAAGTGATAAAACGATAAAATAAATTCTACAAAACGGCGGTTGTTATATTTGTGAATAGATAACTTCACAACCGATGTAAGGAACCCGAACAAACTTCAAAAGACCCATTCCTGGGTCCAAGCCATACAGAGCGGATCAAATTTTAAAAAAACTTTAAAACATGAGACGGTCGAAAGAAGTTAATAAATAAGGTCCTCTTTGTTCATCAAAAACTCCGATTTACTCATGTAAAATGCCCTACTACTAATTGACGTGCAAGTGTTCGAGAAAAAAGGTGTTGGAACAAGGTGTTGTGGAATAATAACAGTACAACAAATACGAAAAACTTAAATTATTTTCAATGATTTATTCCCGAATCCTCGAAATTATGTAAGAAAAGAGACAGTTAAAACATTAATTCTAAGAACGTCACCATCAATCCCAACAGATGAAGATCCTGACTTGTATGACTAAAAGCCTAACTTGAACAGTAACTGAGAAACATATACTCCTATAATAACAATTGGTGTACAAGTGAGCTTGGAAAACTAAAAAGCTAAGTCTCCATCTCTCCTGGTAAATTAAAAAAAACTAGAGCAATTCATTAACAGTCTAACTGGCATAACGTTAACTAATTTATAAATGCTCACTAGGTAAACCGCAACAAACTTATGGAACGAATTCAATAAACCATCAACGACTTGATAGGCTTCAGTTAATAGTAGCAGCTACGTAAATCTATGAAGCTAACTTTGCTTTCCAACGACTATCCACCATTCGCGACACATTTCGTTTAGGGGTTTTTACATGAGAAAAAGTGGCTCAGCCAACGAGATGGGAAAGAGGGAATAAATATGAAATTTTATGCCGTTGATGTTGCCGATTTGAATCCCCCACCCTCCACCTTCTCTCTTTTAATTAGGTTTATTATGCAATGTCAGCTGAGAAACACAGCGCTAGATCAATTGGGCTCAGAGAAAAAAATGTTAAACTAGCATGAGAGAAGTAGAATTAGGCAATTACTGTCGCCTTATTTCTAAATAAGAAAGTAAAAAACACTAAACAGCAATTCAACGCAGACGTGAGGACTGTGCGGGGTTTTTATTGTTGTCACTGTGATATATGGATGATGTTGATCATCATGCAGCTAGCTATTGATAAAGTAAGTACGTGTGAGTGAAGGAAACATGAAAAAGTAAAGAACCGAAACTACAATCAAAATAAACAAAGCTTTATGAAGAATGTGAAGTTCCTGTATACATTAAATATTGGAAAGAAGGAATGTAAAATTGGAAGATATTGTTCCATAAAAAAAGAACACTGGAGTTTCTTTTCTTTTAGATATTTTCATACTTTTGGATGTTGCTTTATAAAGAAAGTTAAGGAAAAAATGGAGATTCCCACTTTTATAACATCTTAACAAACAATTAACGTGATAGATTTGAGAGAGGTTAGAAGCATATAATGCTTACAGGTGGTAACAGATATCCATTTTTAAAGTCGAAATTACTAATTACCAAAAAAGGGATTTGACAATTCGGGGCAAAAAAAAACCATATATATAGTTTCAATATAGTATGCCTTCCATCATATCTATAAAACTATTCAGTCATCTAGAAGACTGAACTGACTGAGAGTACAATAAGGGTGGGTCAAGATCATTAGCTTTCTGTATAAGTCAAGTTGTAAACGCTTTCTTAAAATGAAGATAGTTCTTAGTCAGAAAGTTTTAATGTGAATCGTCGGGAAAACCTGAGACCCATTTAATTACACTTAAAATTCATGGAAAATTGGATGCTTGAGCATAATGATGAAAGCTATATGATTCAAATCCAAAGAAATCATTGGCACCCAAACGCAACCAAAATAAGCAGAAGATAAGAAGCACAAAGAAAGTCACAAAATTGGAGCCAATTACTGGGGGGGGGGGACAGATAAGCTATGAAATCCCGCCAATCATTTGGCTGATCCTACTAAAAAGAAAATCAAATGGAACTGGGACAAAAAAAGATGGTAATTGTATGAAAGTTTCCAAAATATGAGGTAAGAGGCCAATGAAAGTTTTATGGACCAAAAGCTTCCTGTCGAATACAAGAGTTATGTAAAGAAAAAAAGGCCACGTAACCAATCTTAGCTTCTTGCGTTACTGGATGTTCACTTCATAATTTTTACTACAAGGCTATTTTACAAAATAAAATGAAAGTGCATTCATAAATATTAGCGTTAGAGTCAAACATTGAAATTAAAATAAATAGGAAAACATATAAATACAGATTCAGAAAACATAAAATCTCACACAACCCTTTAATTAATGTGCTACAATGTAAAAACTGCACGCTCTATTACCCAATTCGTTCCCTCGAAAAGACCTTAACATAAATGGGCTATTTCTCAAGTAGTACCTCATACCATATAAATTCTGTAATCACTATCTAAAGCAATAAAAAAGCAGTGAATAATATTAATTCTCACCCCACCAGAATAAAAGACGAATCTCAAAAAAAAATTGAAAACAGTTAAATTCTTAAACACTTTCACAGTTTCTAACATGCATATTTAATTTCAGATCCATATGAGATAAAGGAGAACGATTTTGGGCAGGGTACCTTTGAATATAGATTAACTGCAAGAAATAAGTCAGTTTTTGAAACTAATAGGCCAACTGTTCAGAAAATGATCGCATGAAATCGTCATAGTTCCATCAGCATGACAACAGGAATCTAAGGAATCGATTGTAAATGATCTTATCTAGCTTTATCTTATTAGCCAGAATGAATTTTCCACTGCTAATTTAAGTATTGTTTCTAGTAAACGCAAAAATAGTTCAAGATAGTGTAGACAAGCGAATCAGCTTATTGACCTTTTTTAAACTATAAGTGTAAAAGTCAGCCAACTATAAATTTGATAAAGTCAAATTATTATATACCCCTATTGTAAATTCGCATCAAGAATGCATATTGGATAATGAGCAACTACAACCTTTCAATTCTTGCTCCCAATTGAGTTGGAAAGGTAGCGTTCCATTGTAAACTCAAGAAACTTTCTTTCGTTTCATAGTTCTTTCGATCCTGAAATGTTTGAGGAATCTTCGCATACATGGATTTACAAGGATTTCGTGCTCACTTAATATTCTATGAGTAGATATTGATCATAAAAGTACACATCAGGAAGCACCTCAGTTCGGAAGAATAAATTGTACATCTACGTCCTCAACATGGAGCTATCTTCAAAAATCCCCACAACACGGAGACAGAAGTGCCTTACAAAGCTTAACAAGAATGTAAAATTGACACAGATACGACAAGAATTATAAGAACTGCAGCGTTCTCAGTTCAAATATATATAACTTTTCTGGTAAGTGGCTTGTTACTAGCACAGAGTTGCGAATGTGATTAGAGAGGGGGATAATCCTGAACGTCCCTTCTGGGCAACATAAGAAACCACCGTGTGGTCTGGTTTGATCTATATCCGCGCACACCTTGCTAGGTGACCTGTCAACCAACAACTGATTGATTAACAACTGAGGTGAATTTAAGAAAACTGCTTTTAGCGCTGATGTTAGAGTTGTATAAAACATGCACTTTGTAATAACAACTTACTGGAACAGGCTTTCCAGAAGAGACACAAAATTCCATATTGCACCGTTTAACAGATTCGAAGGTACAGAAACTTAAATTATCACCAAAATCCTCAGGATTGAAAATTGAAATCTACCACACAAAATGAGCATAAGGACCTCCACAAAAAACATAAAGCAATAAAAAGCAGCGCAATACCCTGAGTTGATCATCATAGTTATTCATATGCAAATAAAAGGACGATCCATTAGTAAAAAAAGTGAAAGTAGAGGTCAATTTGCATTGAACAATCGCTTCCTTCGAATCATGAAAAGCAATAGAAAGTTTGGTCGATGGTTCAAGTAACAAAGGCGCTGTCTCCGAAAGACTATTGATCTGGAATAGATTAATAAAGAAAGCATTAAATTCCGTTAAAAGTTGATAACCTTGTTGATGAGTGTATAAACGTAAGGGTCTCGTGACAAAGAGCGCACAATTTAAAGGCATACCAGTAGTAGTAGTAATAAGTTCATTTAATTACTAAAGTGCGCATAGAGTAAATCAGCTAATAGTGTGAACTCACAGCCAAAACAACAATTACAACAGCGTGTTTCTCTCTCTCTCACTCACTCTCCTCACATAGATAAAGCACACAGTCTAAAAAGCAGCTCTAATTCACTTTCAATCGTTGAATTGCGCCTGGGAATGGGATATTGCTAGCTTTCTTCAATTCACAATTCACTCATGCATCAACAAATTTAATGACAGAAATGTACACAACTACGAATTCTACGTCATTTTATGCTGCAGAATTGAAGAGGATTGGAAGAGCGCGATAATGCAAATCAACACTTACTAAAATTTCTATTACTCATCTACTCTCTGCCACAGAATGGGCGTAACTGCTAAAAATCATGGTAATGCGACAGAAATGAAACGGAGAGAGGGCTAGTGAAATGGGAATGAGAAAAGCAAACTTACTTCAAATATGCCTGCATATTTTTCAGGTAACCTAGAAAACCATAGCCTAAAAGGATATTCGAAATTGTTCGTGAAAAAAAGTTGGTGAGATTGCTTCGGACCTCCATAGAAAAAAGGCAAGTGGTTGCGGTTGAACTGCAGTGAACTAAAAGGTAGTGAAAAGTTAAAAGAATGATGTTTAAACAAGCGAAGGAGTAAGAAATAAGGCTAAAAATATTGTTCTTTACTTCTCTTGAAAATAAACTGTGAAAGGAATACTAATTGGAGAATGTCCCTTTGTCACAACCTCAATTTTGCCAGAAAAATGATCCCAATCGCCCAGAGTACCAGCTGAAATAATAAGGAAGAGCGTTAAGTTGATTAATTGTAATCAATTGCAAGATAAGTAGGGTTTGAAATATTAGACTAAGTGAGTAAAATCCAAAGTAGACAATAAGAAGGCTGAAAATGTTTTGCATTCTAGTATCACAAACTTATAAGTGTTTGAACATATAATAAAATTAATCCGCTGTTATTTATAATTAAATAAAACACAAAAAGAGCATAAAACATCGAATAAATGTCAAAAGTAGTTGACAAAGCACGTACGATTGAACGAAACGGGTGCGAGTTCTATCATTTTAGAAGAATTCCCAGGAAAGATTAGGGAATTAAAGATAAATCCAATGTATCTTTTCCCATCTTCTCCTTTAATGGAATAAATTGCAAACTAGGAAGACTGGGCCTATTTGCGTTACGCATGGATTTGCCAATTTAAGGAAAGAAGTGAGATGCAAATTACAAAGGAGAATAAAAAATCTTGAAAAATTCGAAGTCATGGAATTCTTTTGTTTCAGTAAATAGGCTTGTTATATATAAAGACTGCGAACTTATATGAAAAAATCAATATTAGACGTACAATCATCAAAAATTAGCTCTGTTGGAAAGAGAAAATTGTTTGGTTTTAGGAAAAACTGATGGAGGAGAAAATTAGCTGATATATTTCTGAACAAATTTTGATCCTTTACTGACACATCGATAGGAAACAAAGCTCCAGAAATGCAACCTCTCGGTAAATTAGAGGGTTGGTCGAACAATTTAAAGTAAAATAGTCCGTTTAATGGAATGGATATATGAAGAGGAAGGCAATTAATTTTAGAACAAAAAGTATTTTTTTGGTGAAAACGCACCGTCGGATGAACGCAGGGGTAGCTGAGATACCTACAAAAGGATATTAATTATTTAAGAAAGGAGTATTACTTTAACGAGAAGCGGATGTGAATTAGGCAAGGCGGAGGTAAACCGATGCTTCGTTGCAAGATCAATCCATTTAGCCTTGAATGGTCGTTTACCATATTTGCTAGAAGTGGAAGACCTATATGTCTAGAGTGAGGTTTGCATTGAGATAGAACCAGATAACATACTCTGCACTTGTACAGAACAGAATTAATTTCCGCATACAATTCAGCTTTTACAAGACCCACTTTATCTGGAATCAAAATAAGATTCATTTTTGTGGCTAGCCGCGGTTCAAGTATCTATAACAAATCATAGCATTCTAAAATTGTACAATACCATGATGGTTATGGGATTTAAGGTTGAAAGGAACGGCGGTGTGTGAAATGATATAAGAAGTAAGGATTGATTTAGTGGTGTATTTGTGATAATTTCCATTGCATAAAGAATCCATAATCTTCTAAAACACAATAAATAGAGTAAATTAACTTACTCGTCTGTTAAGTTAAGATAAATAGGTGAAAATTGAAAATTCGGAATATTTCCACTCTCATTAATTAACTTCTCCGATGTGTCAAACGTAAGTGTGCAACTTGGCAAATTGCAATTAGGTAATGACGTTCCTCCCTAAAAAGCTGTAACAAAACAAAGGACAAAACTACCAAACATGTAACACCATTTATGTAAGCACTGTAAATACCGGACCGAGAAGCTAAGACAAGAATGTTAAGATTAAAATAGGGATTACCAATAGCAATCGATTGTGGAGTCTGAAATAACGTATTCACAGCCAGTAACGCGATAAGACACAGCCAATAATTAACGTCAATTGGACAATTGTGCATATTTCCGGTTAAAATGAACCAAATAAAGAAAACTAATAATCTAATTGTTGAGGTACAACTAAGAAAAAATGGTTGAAATATAGTTTTAATCTTAAAATAGATCCGATTTTCAAAACAATTTTAAAATACATTTAGTAGTATGTAAAAAGTAGGTAAAATATAAGTACATTTAAATCCAAACTAAACGGTATCTGAGATCTCTAGAAACACGCCAGATTGCGCGCAAGAAGATGATTGGCTACGCAGATGACCCGTTATTGAGAGTTACAATTGGGTAAAATGGTTAAGACTCAAGGTCTCTCTGGAATAAAACACATAATTTTAAAATTGAATTCTCTACAGTTTTGAAGCATTTAAATGATGATAAGCCATTATTTATATAAGAAGTTCGATTGATGCGTTACTGCCTTACTTTTTTATACAAGAAAAGGCATATACACTAAATAAACAGCAAATTCAACATTTCAACGCTCCACTAATGTAAATATATACATATATATATATTATAACAAGAACCTCAAATTCAAATTTGGCGAAATATACAACTAAAATAGAGTTTGAAAGCTAAAACCAAGGTCTTCAATAAGAAGTAAATATTCAGTTTAATAATTGTAAAAGTGCATTCAATAAGGCACAGCGATTCGAATCTCAAAAATCTAATTCCTGATCTTTTTTCTCCTACTTTAATGTTTTCAATAGTTCTAACACAAATCTATAAATGTTTTATATGTTCGCCACTTAGCAGAAACGAATCCTCCTAATGCAAAACCCGATTGGACACCAATAAATTACCGAAGCCCGTGAAAGCCAAGAAAGACCTTGAATTCTTCCAAATTACAATAAAATTACCCAACGCCTTATATACTGCTTGAGTACATATTGCTATCGCAAATTATAAATATGGAAAAATTATACAAATCAAAATCATTTGTGCATAAAATTGGCGGCGATTTATCAAAGATTTATAATGAACAAGTATATTAATCAAGTTATTTAAGAAGTCGCAATATTATTGATTATAACTGTACATCTAGTAGATTGTTGACTTCATTACAGACACGAAATAAACCAAAAAATGAAACTGCAACAAAATAGACATTCACATTATAAACTGTTTATTCTATCAACACATGTAGATGGATGAGATTTCGAAGTGGAACGGAGAAGATAATTGGATACAGAAGTACAATTTTAATTATAAATAGTTTTTCCTTGATGAAAAATAGAATTGAATCATTGTTAAAAAAGGTTGGTGGCTTTTAAGCGAATAAGCAATCTATATCATAGTGGAAATTATCATCATGCTAATCTAGATTATTTCGTTATTAACCATCTCGAAGTCATTATATTAGCACCACGATAAAGTAAAAAATCAAATTCAATTTCTTTGCGTTGGATTTACTTACCATTTTGGTTTTTAGACAATCGGTTTGAAACTAGCATTCCATTAAAATTCTTTTTGTCACTATGGTCACAACATCTTGTTTATTAAGATTCTTAGAGAGCTCACGTTTCCTACGAACACAAAAAATCCTGTTTTAGCTCCAAAAGAGCTAAAAATTATTAAAATATGACCAACAGACCTCTCACTTTCAAGGAACAATATTATAAAGTGATGGAGAAATATGGGAAATAAAACTCTAAAGCAAATTACATAATAGCTGCTATCTTAGCAGTTCGGAAACACTTCGATTTTCTATGTACCTAAAACGATTATAGATGCAGAACTGACGAACCGCAGAATATTAAGTTTGGAAAAATTGAGAAACAGTGGAAATTACAAACTGGGAAGCAAAGGATTTTTCCTAGAAATTATTTTTAAAATGCTAATCTACCATTATTTCAACTGGATTTTCTCTTAAAATGTATGATCTGTGTCACTTTATACTGTACAAGTGCTTTATAAGCCCTCTTTGAACATCTAACATGTGTAGAAATAAGATATATAATGTCTAGTCCAGCGGATGCCCGCCCCATCTATCATTCCCTTTATTTGCTTGAGCCAAACGACATTGTTAATCACTCATATTACTTAACGTGTAATAGCAAACATCGCCGTAATGAATTCTTGCTTGTCAGGCTTCACCGTTGACTATAACTAACTTACATTAATCTAGCTTCTCTAATCTGTTAATTAACTATTAAAATTTAAAACAGCTAAAATGTTGAAAAAATTACTTATAAAGATAAAAAATTAATTAGTTTTAATGTCATTGAACTTTACTGAAATTAATTTCACAATTTAAATTACCTAACGTTTATTAATAGTATATAGGTCACATATTTGTTGACGTTTAATTGGTTATCTAGTCTTGTCACCAATTTACCTGCTAACGCCTCGGTAAAGATGGATAGACTATATCAATATGGCGCGCTATTCGTCCAGCTTCTACAAAATGCCCAAGTAATTGAATTATTAATTGCAACTCGTAATACTTGTGCGTTATGCACAATTTTTATTGTCTGAAATGTTAATACGTAATACGCATGTTTTTATTATGAGCCTAAATACTCCTGTTATGTGCTATTATTAATGATTTGTTTTATAAATTTAGATACCTTCCCAATTATTAATTCTTGCAAGTCACTTTGCCAACCCACCTACTGTCAATATAATCGCATTTCCTATTGCTTTTATACTTCATCCGTTTCTCGGTTCAGCTACACTCCTATCCATTAATTTTTCTGAATGGCTTAATTGCGTTTTAAAATGGTACAAACCGAAGAATAACTTTTAATCCTACTAGGGTCCTTGATGAAGACAGACCGTATTGGTGGGTTCACACCAATGGGAAGGAACATATAAAGTTGAAACAATTTCCCCTAACTTGCGAAGTTGGACCGGGAAGTCCATCTGGTCATTGCATGGTTATGATATCTGGTTGGCTTCCTTTGCTATTGTATATTAGAAGGAAGTACAACAGGTTTGCTTTTATGGTTTTTTTAAAAATCTGCTTTCACGTTTAGGCTCGGTTTTATTCTTCTTTCCTCATTCATTACTTGCATCGTTCTAGTTGCTATAAGCAGAATGTACATTGCCACTCATTTTCCCCATCAAACTATTCTGGGATCGATAGCAGGTACTAATTTTAGATTCTTAATTATTGCAAATTTCTTATCTAATTAATGTTTTCCACTTATAGGTGCAGTCATAGGTCTCTTTTTCCACGAATTATTAATGACTCCTCATATTATGTGTTCCAAATCCAACAAAAAGATCATTCGTTTCCATTCCTCTTTCCTGAACTCTCCATCGGTGTTAATTGCAATTGGAGTTCTTAGCCTAATTACAGGAAAAGCTTTTGGTGCATTATTGAATTACCTTGGCAAGGATGTGGAACGCAGTTATCAACTAGCCATAAAATATTGTGCTCGATCTGAGTGGCTGCATCCTTCGACCTCTGCCATGGCTTCTTACTCTCGAGTCACTGGCGCTCTTATTGGTAACTCCATATTCAGTCCTTTTAATGAGATCGTATTTTAAGCAGTTGTATTCTGAAGTTGTACTTAAATCGAATTTCAACATTTTAAAATTCTAAGGTCAATTCTTGAAAACAATTTACCTTGATTTGTTAGATGCAATAGCTGGAGATGAGTTGGCATCTTTTAGTTGTGAAGCCTTGGTAGACGTCAATATATCGGGCCTATCAACATGGTGATGAAAAGGAGAAGATGCAGTTGTCTGTCAATTTAGCTTAAAAGGCATTTTGATCAATCAACGCGAACTAGAATTTTAGTTTCTTAACGAGAAATAGTAGTTTGTTGTTGGTCTTGTTTCTTTGTTCTCAAGGGAAGCGGATTTCTTGAATCATAATCTGGTTCACTAAGTACTAAGTCAACTCAATCAAGAGAGGTAGAATATTTATTCAAGACACTTTATTAGCCAAACGAAGTCTTTATATGTGCCTTCACAGTGTTGATGTTTGGATATCAAAAAATTCGCCGGATTGTTGTCACTTCGTCGTGAGTGATGTGCGCTTAGGTCTTGATAATGGTGATAAGCGACCTTACAATAACGTATGGAAGATTATAACTCCAATCAAAAAATACACACTGTAGTTATAATCTTTTTAGTCGAATCTCTACTATCTAGCTAATAAATGTTTTTGCAGTAGGGGAATTGTCGGGATGTCTGTATTCTTTATTGTTTGAATATTCAAGCCATTTCCTTCCCAAATATTGAAAATTAGCACGCGTGCCATTATAGTGGTTCGCAAATTTCTGTGAAGCGCTTAGTATTTTTATCTATTATAACGTAACAATCTAGGAATCTCACCAATAATCTCACAGATGAATGAAGTCTAAGAACTTGCTACTGCTTAACACAAGCCAAGTTATTGACAAGATGCGTGCTTTAAAGACTGTCAAGTTTAATCTAAATAGATTAAAAGGCAATGCGGCTATCACTAGTTCGGAAAGTAGACGAAATAGTGAGCGCGGAGGAAATAATTTATTTGCTTGTCTTGAGGATTTACTACTTAAATTCCACTATTGATGATTGACTTCTTCATCACACAATTGAGTTTAAAACCAATACTGATGTCTTTGTAAATATTTAATTAGGTCAAATTCTTACTAAATCATAATGTTTTACAAAATATTGCTTTAATAATTTTGTATTCATGCGACTACTGTTTCCGGATTAAACTTCGGTGTTTATATAAAGTGTATTTCCTTTTAGGACTGGCAGGAGCCCTTTATCTCCACCCGCTGTCCGCAAGTACTTCCACGCCGGTTGTCACATCCCTTCGAGAGTTCATTTTATCATGCACTGCCACATTTAGTGGCTACTATGTATCCCATAAAGCACTCCTCTTTGTCTCTCCGTGCATGAAAAGCTTCGTCAAACCAATTACCTTTATCTCCGATATTTCCCATCTCATTTATATGGCCGTTCTGAGTGCTCTTTTCCCAATACTTGTCGCTTTTGTACATTCAACACTTCATTGCAAATTCTTTGCAAAATTTGACAAGCAATCTACTTCGCCCAAACCCAGAACTGAAAAGTCAATTATGATTGACAATGATGAAGCAATTTCTATACGATGCAGGAGGTAACATCGACTAGCTTTCCGATTTAAAATACTTATTTTCTATTTGTGTGAATATCATTTTTATTGAAATTTCATTAAGCATTGCATTAGCTAAACAAGAAGTGAGCATACTTTTAGCAAAATTGCTACAAGGTATGTTGAATATAAAGTAAATAAAGCACATTGCGTACGTCATCGAAACTAAATTCACTGCATTTCTTCCTTTAGCAGAAGCTTCCCAGAGCAGTAGCATAATGCGCGCTATCTTCCGCAAAGCCACTTAAAATTGGAAGTGAATGAAAAATATGAATCTGTAGACAGACCTCTTCTAGAGACAGTCTAAAAACCCACAAATCTCCAACAATTGGCAACCTATAAGTTCAGCCCAACAAGGATATCCTACAGCGAAAGCATAAAATAAAATGCCTGCTGCCCTTTCTACGAGAAATAGATAAAGTTGGAAAGGTCTTATAGCAAGCCCATTGTAAAATACCCAATGCCCAGATTCTGGACAAAGCCATATCCTCAGTATTGTTTTAGAACTACCAACTCACTGTATTTCAATTGTGCGCCTTAGGTAGTTGCACATTGAACAATAGAGTGCGTTTTTTTGGCTCATTTAAAAGTTGCATATTAGACTTTGAGCAAAAACATAAAGAGTCAAATATATACATTAACGGCTTCTTTACACGAATTAGCTATTTACAAAATTGACCCTACGAGCGAATACTTTTAATCTGATGCAGAAGAATTGCGGTAGCAGCTGCTACATTCAGAGATGTTGGAAGAGGTGATGACACCGCAGAGCAATCATCAAGCTGATCGACAAGACCAGGAATTCTCACAATCAAATTGCAAGAAGATAACACAGAATCGGACAAGCCATACGCTTCCGATCCAAGAACAAGGACCAAAGGTCGTGGGGGACCATTTACAAAGGATCCAACCTAAGAGATAAAAGATGGTGATTTTGGAGACTCAATCAACGAAGATAAAAAAAGAAAACATTTTATTAATGCTTCTTCTGTGTGGGTATAAAATGAGATTTACGAAACCGGCTTATTAGAAACACGACTATCGCCTAATGGTGCTACTTTCAGTTACCTTGATACTATTCAAGTGACTGAACTTATTACACCTATTGGCTAGATGTGACCACTGTCTATACATTCTTATTGCACAATAATCAAAGTTAGCTTAAATTAAGCACAAACAAAGTAACTTTAATTGTTTTCTTCATTTAAGTCCCAACATTCTGAGAGAAAAAAGCTTATCGCGACTATACACAAACATCTGCATTTAGTTATTTATCAACAATGCAAAGTTGAGCGGATAGCGGAATAAATTTTAGCTAGAGATAAATAATTAAATACAGAAATACTCTTCAATATCGGCTTCCCTTCTTACTTGATATCAAATTTATTAACCTACCATTTGGGGCTCCACGCGGCACAAATCAAGAGGTGGAGGATGACTGAGATTCCCTAATGAATCTGACTGCATCCCAGAAGTGCCAACAATAATGAAACCCGCTTTAGAAAGCTGCTTCAGGGATAAGGCTGGGTTAGTCAATCGAAAGAACTTTAGAGACTCCATCGCTCCAGAACTTAGCTTGCTAATAAGAGGAGAAGGGGAAGCAGAAAAGAAGGCGGAAATGAGAACAGTTGGAATGCCGAAAAAGACAGCTGAGCGGAGGATGCTTCCCATATTCATGACATCTTGAATCTGATCCAAGAAAAGGATAATTGATGAGGAACCACAACAAGAGGCTGGTTTTGCTAAATTATGACCACAATGATTAAAATGTAAAAGGGAACTAGCTGAGACACCATTGAGACTTGGCATAGGGATCGGCGTGCACTCAATTGCAATTCCTTGATTCGACCGACCGCTTGTGAGGACAGTGAGAAAATCGCACGAGACTGATTTCACTTCAAATTTATTCACAGCCTTTTGAACAGCAGAGGCCAACCAGGGATTCTTCATTTTTAATTCCTCATGAGGAAGATTAAACAAGTCTTCCCTCAAGAACACACGAGAAACTGTGCGCTGCCTTCCATTGAGAACAGCTAATGAAGGGTGAATTCCGTAAATGATTTCAAATTTTTGGCGATTGTTCAGTATCTTTTCGATTTCTTGTCGTGATCTCTTTGGAAGTGCACTAACCAGAGTGCGAAAATGAAACTTCTGTAAAAGACAATTTGGTACAGTACTAAAATTTCGTCGAAAAATCACAAAGAAATGCGAGAAATGAAACATTAACTAGGTAAATTAATTTTAGTTACTGAAAATTGACTCATAAAGTCCAAGGAAACCTTATTATACAATACTGTTAGATTATCCAACTTCGTCGACCTTTTACCCACCAGTATCATACACGTTTTTGTATGACTCGATGCCACACTCAAGGTGATATGACTGATGATTTATCAGCTAAAAGCCTAAATTTTATTCTGAGAAACAATAATACTACGTATTTTATCCCAAAATTTTTTTTTACTTATTTTATTCAAAGAATACCGATTTTTTGTATTTAAACTTTTACAAATATATTGTCGTTTTAAAAAATATATTTATTGTAAAATGATCGTTATTTAGGAATTATTTTGAAAGCGATGACTTTTAATGACATTTAACCGGCATCTACAAAGGTTATCGTGTTTATAACGCATCCCACGTCTTGTCTCTTTTTTATGGTAGTTTGTTTCATATATGGCCCTCGATACGAAGTTGTCTTGTCTAACTTCAACCTTAATTTTTATCGTGTCCATTGCAAGTTTGCATCTCGTCAAGACTCTTATTGGTGATCTGCCAGTGGTCTTTATTTTAATTGGGATTTATGGAGGAATCTTAAGTGTTATTCTCTTAACGGTAATATTTGTTTGTTCTTATTTGTTTTAGGCTGTAAATAATTTTGAAAACCTAATTTTTGGGAGCGAATTTTATGCGCAATTGTTTCCCGAAGGTATTTTTCAATATATATATGTTCTATCTTTAGTCTTTTTCTCCATTCTTCTGACCACTTTTGCTGTTGGGTCTGTCCATAGGGTTTGTGGAACTGTCTGGTAGGCTGCAAGTGGTTCTTTATTATTTATCTTGAAATTTATTTTTATTTGTGTTTCCTCTTCGCAGCCTGTTATCTTCTTGTGCTTGCGTTTATTTCTTAAATGCCTTATCTCAACAATGTTATTCTTCCGTCAATGCAAACCCGGCCAATGTTTTAAAGAAGAAACGAAATTAATAGCTTTAATACATGTTTTTACTTGCTAATTTTGTTTTTATTTCAAATAAACGATCATTCCTCGACGATCTTTGTATGCTTAAAGCTTCTTAGCCGCGAATGTTGTAGGTGAATTTCTTTATTATTGCTGCTTGATCTACATCAGAGAATATACTTGGAGCGCTGATTAGGATGACTACCATACCGCATGTCGTTATGCCGAGGAAAATTATCAGCTGTACTCTGTCAATGACGGATGCAACATATTTCCAGTCCTCACGTATCTATAACATCAAAAACTCGTAAAGATATGTATAAATACCATGAGTTGCCAGAGTTGATTACTTACCCTTTGCTCCTTCTCTCCAGCTATTTCATGTTTTGTTATCGTATTTACGCTTTTTATTATGGTTTCCAAGCTTTCGTTAACGTTTTCGAGTAGCATTCCGGGTGTCTGAGTTGCGTTGCTGAAGTTGCATTTGAATCCGGCCTATTGATGAAATTCAATCGGCGATAACTTATTTTATGAATTTTAGGCATAGATCATGTTTTTATTGGAGGTATATTTGGAAATGGACTAGGTTAGGGAAGGTAACCTGCTCAAAAACGACTTTGTAATCTCAACTGTCGTTTAGTGCTTCTGATAAATCTAGCTTTCTCCATTTCTATTTGCCAACTTCAGTCAGTGTAGCCTATTTGGCTCACCAATTGTACAAACTAGATAGTTTTGATGAGAATGCACTTCATTTGAGAAAATTTGCTAAGGTTGATTATCTGACATTTTTAGTTTGTATTAATATGAGTAAGCTCAAAATATCTCAAACGGTGAGGGTTCGTTATTTCCATAAATTATACTACTTACCATACTTAAGTAAAACTGTAGGCTCTATCAAATTAAGCCATGCTAAATGAATGTTGAATTCCGCTTTACTTGTGTTGGTTATACATGTATTGTCGCTGGATGTTACCTTTTCGATCATTACGTATTACTCTCCATTAAGAGCACATACCATTTTTCATCGATGCCTTGCATACTTTAGTTTTGTGCTTCTCTTAAATTCTGTCAAATTCGAGACACCCTGGGACTTCTTTGTGAATGCAGATGTAATTAAAAAGCGTTCAACCTCTTACTTAAACTTACAATGTTTCCCAGAACACAGCGTTCTTTGCAATTGCTTGGAGTAGAGCCGATTTCGCCTATTTTATTATTCATAATATTCTCCTCCGATTCGTCTGTATCAGATGGTGAGCTTTCTTCTTCAGTTTCTACCTTCCTATTTTATAAACGGAACAAATACATGTATAATCACAAAAATTTAACAAAGAACCTTTGAATACGCAAAACTGGAGGGAGCCATTGCATAAACACCCGTCGAACCCATTTTAAAATTTTTGGATGACTTTTAGGGTTTCGATGGTTCAAATTGATGATCACTGCTACGGTGATGCACAAACTCAAGAATGTCATAGCAAAAGTAAAGAGAAGGAATTTCGATAACAGAGGAATATTCTTCGTTCCAGCTGGCAACATCTTGCTTACTAGAATCATGTAGACCACAATAGTAACGAGAATATTGATTGAAAGGGTGACTTTTTCTCCAGCATCAGTGGGTAGACAGAACACACAAATTCCAAGTAGAGCTATTAGCACACAAGGAATGATTATGTTTGTAATGTAGAAAAGTGGTTTGCGACGAAGTACAATCTTGAATGTAATTCGAGAAGTGGGAGGACGATTCGATATAGTTCCATGACGGTAGAGGGATGAGGTTTTTAGTTGCTCGTCATAAACTGGAGTTTCGTCGATGTGGATGTAACCAGGACCTTCTATGAAATCCCAAACTCCACTCGGTACATAGTCTGATAAATCGATATGTGTTTGATTGTTATAGAACTGCAGTTCAACCTATTGAGCACTAAGAATAGCAACCTCAACTTTACCTGTTCCTTAATATAGGTCCAACTCCCTAGTTCCATTCGACAAGTCTGCTCATCGAAAGGAAAGTACTTAACGTCTATTGCACAGGATGTCTTGTAAATTATCGGTGGGATCCAGAGTACATGCCCATCATTTTGGAGAACCACATTCGGCTTAAAAGTTGCTTGGAATTCGCCATCAACACTTAGATGAGCAGTAAATATAAATATAACTTTCATATACTTGTTTAGAACTACAATCTCTGGTTTCCAGAGCTTGTGGATTGCAATATTGATTGACTCAATACCTGCGAATTCGCTGGGATTCCAGGCCAATCGATAGTCAGACCATGACTGAAATAACGTGGAATTCAGGAAGTAATGAATTTACCATTCGCAGCCACACATTGCTTTTGAGACGCTGATACTTTTCATCCTAGTTAGAAAAAGAATATAGTTTTTTAGGCTTTACACAATTACGACTTTTTTTCATAAAAATATCCAAATAAAAATAAAATTAATAATCAATCGAACTTATAGTCATGGTATCCTCTAAATAAATGTAGACAGAAAATATGGGGGTTTGTGAATATTTATTTATTTATTTATATGAAATGGTAGGCGTTGTGAAAGTTATCATTAGCCCTTTAGTTGACTTCAGGCTTCACAGAGGAGGAGGAACATCAAATTGAAACATGTCGAGAGGGAGAGGGGGAACAGAAAAGAGATTCAAAGATGTAAAAGCGACTAACACAAAAGTGGAAAAAGGTGAGGTGAGTACTGTGGAAGAAGTCAACTATGACATACAATGGGGTGAGAGTAGTTTGAAGACAGAGAAAAGGGTAAGGTGAGTACTGTGGAGGGGTCGAAAATGACAACCAGGGTCATGGTAGTTTGAAGTGAGAAGTCAACTGCCAGTTAATAGACTTTTGCCGTATGAGTATACGTTGCTCAGGGTGCACCGGGTGGAGGTAAGTCTATCGCACACCCCGGTTTGTGAATATGAATTAGTGAAAGTGGAGAATGGTGCTTGCTATGACTCTCAACTAATCTCTGGAAAAATTTAGACTCGACTAGATTTTAAAAAAATAACTTAAACTCAAGATAAACGATATAATTTATACAGATACAGTGAGCGCTCTCTGCTTGAGTTTCATGCCTGGCAAAATATGATAATTTTAGTGCTTAATTACGTGAAATTTGCCAGTGTCCACCCTCCCGAAAGAAGACAACTATGTTCGTTTATATTGC
>UZAE01000783.1:0-18253 GCA_900617975.1 Rodentolepis nana | reverse complement strand
AATTCGAGAGGGGGAATAGAAGAGTGATTCTCAGATTTAAAACAGACAGACAGACACAAATCCTCAGAAAGGTTAAGATGAGTACTGAAAGAGACAAACACAAAGATAGAACAAAGGTGAGGTGAATACTGTAGAGAGACAATGGTAGAAAAAAGGTGAGGTGAGTACTGGAAGAGACAAACACAAAGATAGAACAAAGGTGAGGTGAATACTGTAGAGAGACAATGGTAGAAAAAAGGTGAGGTGTGTACTGTGAAAGGGGTCGAATATGACATACAGTGGGGTCATGGTAGTTTAAACAGACACAAAGGTAGAACAAAGGTGAGGTGAGTACTGTGTTACACGAAGGTAGAGAAAAAGGTAAGATGAGTACTGTGGAGGCTTAGAAAAGGTAGGAAAAAGGTGAGGTGAGTACTGTGGAAGATGTCAAATATGACATACAGTGGGGTGATGGTAGTTTGAAGTCAGAGGTATATGACATACAGTGGGGTGATGGTAGTTTGAAGTGAGAAATAGGTAGAAAAAAGGTGAGGTTAGTACTGTGGAAGAAGTCGACAGTAGAGCAAAGGTGAGGTGAGTACTGTGGAAGGGGTCGAATTTGACATACAGTGGGGTGATGGTAGTTTGAAGTGAGAAGTCGAAGAGAAAAGGTAAGATGAGTACTGTTGAAGTGGTCGAATTTAAGAAAAAAGGTGAGGTGAGTACTGTGAAATGGTCGAATATGGACAAAGGTGAGGTGAGTACTGTAAAAATAGTCGAATATGATATAGAGTGGGGTGATGGTAGTTTGAAGTCAGAAGTCAACTGCCGATCAATAGACTTTTTGCAAGTCAGAAGTCAACTGCCGATCAATAGACTTTTTTGTCTTTGAAGTCAGAAGTCAACTACCGTACAGTGGGGTCATGGTAGTTTGAAGTGAGAAGTCAACTGTAGGTGAGGTGAGTACTGTGGAAGTAGTCGAATATGACACAGTAAGGTAAGATGATTACTGTGAAAGGGGTCGAATATGACATAAGTGAGGTGATGGTAGTTTGAAGTGAGAAGTCAACTGCCTTAGTCGAATATGACATACAGTGGGGTCAGAGTCAACTGAAGGTAGAAAAAAGGCGAGGTGAGTACTGTGGAAGTGGTGAAATATGACATACAGTGGGGTGATGGTAGTTTGAAGTCAGAGGTATATGACATACAGTGGGGTGATGGTAGTTTGAAGTGAGAAATAGGTAGAAAAAAGGTGAGGTTAGTACTGTGGAAGAAGTCGACAGTAGAGCAAAGGTGAGGTGAGTACTGTGGAAGGGGTCGAATTTGACATACAGTGGGGTGATGGTAGTTTGAAGTGAGAAGTCGAAGAGAAAAGGTAAGATGAGTACTGTTGAAGTGGTCGAATTTACGAATATGGCATAGAGTGGGATGATGGTAGTTTGAAGTCAAGTAGTCGAATTTGACATACAGTGGGGTGATTGTAGTTTGAAGTCATGTCAAATGCCGGTTAATAGACTTTTTTGCCGTATGAGAATGTAGGACATATAGGGGGGTCATGGTAGTTTGAAGTGAGAAGAAAACTGCCGGTTAATAGACTTTTTTGCCGTATGCGGAGAAGTCAACTACCAGTTAATAGACTTTGCCGTTGAAGTCAGAAGTCAACTGCCGGTTAATAGAATTTTTTTGCCGATAGTGAGAAGTCAACTGCCGGTTTATAGACTTTTTTGCCGCACAGTGGAAGTGGTCGAATATGCCATACAGTGAGGTCACGGTAGCTTGAAGTCAGAAGTCAACTGCCGATTAATAGACTTTTTTGCCACATGCAGTCAGAAGTCAACTGCCGGTTTATAGACTTTTTTGCCGTTTGAGTAGTCAGAAGTCAACTGCCGGTTAATAGACTTTTTTGCCGTAGGAGTATACGTTGCCCAGGGTGCACCACGTGGAAGTAAGTCTATCGCACACCCCACATGTTGGACTAATAAGTTTTGTCCAGAAACCTTGGGTTTCTGCCAAGTCTCCTGTGAACACGACTTAACGCGGCTTGAGAATAAACAATATTTGCACTTCACAGAGCTCAGCCGCCCTTAAAACAGGCATTAGGAATGTGGGGTTTCCGTTAGTCAATAAAATATGAATGGGCCAAACTAAAATCGATCTGGTGTTATTTTACTTGCTAGCAGTCAATCCCCTATAATATTCTACCATGGAAATAAAATACTTCTACTGTAAGCCCCAAGCCCGTTAATAAATCCGTAACCTCGTTAAGGCCAGTGGAGAAACTCGAATATCAGCATTTATTTATATCAAATGGGAGGCGTTTTGATAGTTATCATTAGCCCTTTAGTTGACTTCAGAGTTCACAGAGGGAGAGGAACATAAAATTGAAAAAAGTCGAGAAGGGGGGGGGGTGAACAGAAGAGTGTTTTAAAGATGTAAAAGAGACAGACACAAAGGAAGAAAAAAGGTGAGTTGAGTACTGTAGAAGTAGTCGAATATGACATAGAGAAGGGTGATGGTAGTTTGAAGTTAGAAGTCAACTGCCAGTTAATAGACCTTTTGCCGTATGAATATACGTTGCCCAGGGTGCACCACGTGGAGGTAAGTCTATCGCACACCCCTCAAGAAAATCATAATCTTTCAAGTTCGACAATACATTCTATTGAAATCCCTTATAATTATAACGGCAATAGTATTATGAATTTATATGAACCTGTCTAGTTAGCCGATCATTCAATTGATAACCAGCATTTTTTAAAAACTCAGAGCCATTTATTGTACCTGGCTTAAGAAATCAAAAAAAGTTAGCTGCAGAAAAAGTCTGTTAGGCCCACATGACCTACTTGGCAGAGACTATCTTAATCCAAATCAGTATACTGAATGATGTGCTCTCATATCCAATTGTAACTGATCAAATCATTGCCTCCAGTGGACAGCCTTTGAGGCATTGGAGGAGCCTAAATCAGTTTAACTCTAAATCAATGCCAAAATACACCGTCCTCAATGTAGCAGAAACGAAAAGTGATGCGTCCTATCTAGTCTGTATGCAAATAGACTTATCGCTAGATGTAGATAAGAATTTAGTGAATATTGCTAAGAGTGATCAGCAAACTTTCCATTAGCTGAGACAATAGAAATCTGAAGACTGGGTAGGACTTGATATTTACCTCATACCGAGAATAATAAATCGTTTTAATTAAAGACAGGAGGTGTACGATAGACTAACCTCTACTTGGTTCACCCTGGGCAACGTAAACTCATAAGGCAAAAACGTCTATTAACTAGCAGTTGACTTCTGATTTCAAACTACCATCACCCCACTGTTTGCCATATTCAGCCATTTTCACCGTACTCATCTTTCTTTTTCTCTACCTTTGTGTCTGTCTCTTTTACATCGGTGAATCACTCATCTGATACGTAATATTAAGCTTGACATTTGATAAAATAAATTAATTAATTAATGACGTGTGAGAGGTGAGTGAATATGAGTTTTCAGATAGTTAGGTCTCTGGATGTCCTCTATTTGGTTCATAAATGCGTATAATCAACATCATCGATACCAATGTCTAAGTGAATTACTACTTTTTCCATATTGTGAGTCCGCTTGGTGCAAACGGCGTCAATGGATATAAATCAACTGGGTGATATCGATTTATGAAAAGATCTTAAAACTGGTTCATGTCAATATAGTCACACTTGAAGTTATACTCCCTGATAGTCACCATTCAGGAAGATAACTTCAATTATGACCACCCTTTTCATTTGTTCTCGCACAGGTGACTTCCCGTTTCCAAACATGAACCATCTTTTAGTGTCTTTATATTCTCAAAACATATGAAGGAAGGTGATTACCACACACCACTCCAAATTTGGAATTTTCCTAAATTTGAATAGCTTAACCTTTGTTCAAGAATTATTATTATTTAGTAGCTTAATTAGACTCGTTTGTATCACAGCTGCTAGATTGGAATTATAATATAAACCTGGGCAACGTATACTCATACGGCAAACAAGTCTATAAACCAATGGGCAACGTATACTCAAACGGCATACCTCCACGTGGTGCACCCTGGGCAACGTGTACTTACAACCTCCATGTGGTGCACCCTGGGCAACGTATACTTATGCGGAAAAAAGTCTATTGACTGGTAGTTGACTTCTCACTTCAAACTACCATCACCCCACTGTATAGTTGACCACTGACTTCAAACTACCATGACCCCACTGTATGCCTTGACTTCTGACTTCAAACTACCATGACCCCACTGTATGTTACAAAGTATACTCATACGGCAAAAAGTCTATAAACCGGCAGTGGACTTCTGACTTCAAACTACCCTCACCCCACTATATGTCACAACTTCTCACTTCAAACTACCATCACCCCACTGTATGTCATTGTGTATGCGCATACGGCAAAAAAGTCTATAAACCGGCAGTTGATCTAACCCTAACACGGCAAAAAGTCTATAAACCGGCAGTTGACCTCTGACTTCAAACTACCATGACCCCACTGTATGTCATATTTCTGACTTCAAACTACCATGACCCCACTGTATGTCATATTCAACCCCCACTGTATGTCATATTCCACCACTTCCACAGTACTCATCTTACTTTTTCTCTACCTTTGTGTCTATCTGTCTCTTTTACATCGGTGAATCACTCTTCTTCCCCTCTCCCCTCTCACGACCTATTGAGCCTTTGATGTTCCTCCCCCTCTGAGAAACTCGAAGTGAACTAAAGGGATAAAAAATAATTATCATAAAGTCTGCCATTTTACATAAATAACTGTTCCCATTAAAATGATTCCCTCATCAGCCTATCCAAAAGCTGTTCAGAAGTGGGAGATACTTTTAGTTTAGGACCTAGAAGTTCCATAAATTAGGTAAGTTCACACTTTGAATCAAAGAGAGATTTCATGAATCATTATGAAATGTGTGACTCTGACCCCAAGGAAGGGTAGTTACATGGTAGTAAAGATTTTAAAAACTCAAACAAGCTTCTTTTGTTCAAACCACCAAGAACTTGACATAATTAAATAAAAACATTCATCTCAGTACTCCTGGATGACATTAAGGTATTTGGGTCACCGTTAGGTAGAAACGTTGTTCCATTCAGAATTGTAAACCTTAGAGAAAAGGAAATGAATTTTTCAGCTCTATAAAATTTTGATATCCTTATTTTATTGCATATAACCCTAGTTATCATTAATTATGTCTTTCCTAATTCGAGCAGTAAGTTACTAATCCAATAATGCTCAATTTCCGAGCAATTATATTCCAATTTATAGGATGCGTATACTTTAAAGATGGTCAGCAGTAAGTAAACAAGAGTTATATTAAATTCTAACGCCTTTATTTTTACTATCGGTATTTCACAAAGAATAAATCCCGTTTAATAGTTCTTTGTTTTCTACCAGTGGGTGGGCTTGACTGGCATAGAGGGTGGAGGAATTCTTATCTCCCACTAGGAAGGCCCCACGAAGCCACTACTCCAGAAGGGGTTTTGAATAACGCTTTTTTAAATGGCCTTGGAACTTACAACTATTAATTGATATGCAAGCCTAAAAGTATCAATAAAGCTATAATTGGAATTCATCGATATCTTTGTTAATACATCATTGGGATAAATAATGAGATTACCTCTCTTCCAGCCTTTAAGCATAGAAATATCACAAAGTAAAAAGAAAAACGTCGAAAATGGTGAGCACAGGGAAAAAGCGACGTCCTTACAGCAGGAAATCGAAACATCCATGAGTAGAGAACAAATCAATATGTTAAGTTAAATAACGTGAGAAATCGATAAGTCACTTATAACAAATGATGAGCTCCAAGGCGGCTAAAACCTTGAATTATTAGAAATTCTCATTGCTAGTCACATTTATCAAATTTTTCATGTGCATTCAGTTGACAGGGATTTTAGAGACATGAATAGGAAACACTCAATGGAGGATCATATAATACCGTCTCCCAACTAACGCGCTTACTTATTTTTAATGTGATTTGATTTACTTTAATAAAACCGCAAGAAATATTTGAAATGTGGTAATTTTTAACCACATTTCACGGACCTAATATAAGTGCCAAAAGAAGATGGAATATGAATTGGAGTTCACTTATATAGAAACAGTCCTTATATTCAGTTGCCTTCATTATCATTTCCCCATTGGAATGCCTTGTTGACCACATAGTGACAAGAATTAAAAACTCTCCCTTCCAGACAGAGTATTGTTATACCTATTAAGCAAATATAGTATTAAAACTGTGTGTATGTGTATTGGCAGACAGTTGAGGTGGAAATGACACAAGTAGTTCATAGGCCGACAGGAACAGAAATTACTGAGTTTCACCATGAGTGGTCTAATTAATTGTCCCCCCCCTTGAGTGAACACAGTTAACGGTTCCGGAGAGCTAAATGTATTTTATATAGCATTCGATTGCTATGCTAAGAATGTGAGCTGGCGAATTGTATGCAAGGAAATGTTATTATTTCAACCATCTAAAGGACAAACGAAATGAGGAGGCTAGGTTGATTTTTCTTGGTTAACTAATACCTGTCAGTAAACATTGGACATTGCAGACAACCATTTGCTGCAATCCAGAGCACAAGTCGTAGAATTCGAAATTTTGAAGGCGAAATGTCCATTTACCGGGGTTTTCCGAAAGTGGACGCTTATTCAGATGGACAGTTATTTGGTCACAAAAATAGCCTCATGAAATGGAATTTTCCGTTTAACCACATTGGGAGGATTTTCGAAAAACACCGGTAGTTAGTATTGCACAACCGGGGTGTGCGATAGACGTACCTCCACGTGGTGCACCTGGGCAACGTATACACATACGGCAAAAAAGCATATTAACTGGCAGTTGACTTCTGACTTCAAACTACCAAGACCCCACTGCATTTCATATTCGACTACTTCTACAGTACTCACCTCACCTTTTTTCTACCTTTGTGTGTGTCTGTCTGTCTCTTTTACGTCTGTGAATCATTATTCCGTCCCCCCATCTCGACTTTTGCCACTTTGATGTTCCTCTTCCTTTCTGTGAAGCACGAAGTCAACTAAATGGCTAATGATACCTATCATAACGCCTGCCATTAGAAACAAATAAAGTATTGCACAACCTGAGTTCTCTAACCGGACGATGGAAAACTCTTTGTTACCTTGACATTGCGTTCTTGAAATGTTTGGCCCAATCCTCCGTGCCAGTTGTTGGACTCACTGCTTGTTGGTGTCAATTTTATTCCCACAATTAAAACGGTAAATTTTCGCCTTTACTGTGAGTGCCAATAATTTTGAATGTTATTTGATAACATATATATTAAAGAAAATCAGTAAAATCTGTATGAATAACACGAAATCTATATGATGTTGGAAAGATTGACACAAAGGACAAAGACTCATGAGTGGTAAGGAATAAGAGAAAGCGATCACAAAGACCATTCTTCTTTGAATCACCAGAGGATATGAATATGAGGTACATTTTCTGATTGTGCCAGTGGCCATTGTTCTCCCAGCTGTTACTAGAGGACTGACAAAAAATTTAAAAATTGTGGAATTATTTAAAAGCTTTTGTTTTTTATTAGATGATCCACCTTATTCCTACTTTTTGTTTCAAGAATTTATTATTTTTTGCTAACTCTATTGTACTATAATCTCCCATTCCGAAACAAGATGCCCATTTTACCAGGGATGAAAAAGGACCAGTGGACAAGAAAATATTAAGCGACATATAATTCTAAGTTGTCATGCGTTAACAACCAGGCTTTAAGATTTAGGCACTTCCTTGATAGCTATTTTTTTATTATTTTTATTTTTATTATTTCATTAGCTCTTATAGCTATTTTAACATTATTTATTGAATTTTAACGACCACAAAGAAAATGCACTCAGAATGAATAGTTAGTGCTACCCTGTCACAGTTATTTATCAATAATTATTTCGCATGAAAGTAAAACGAATCATTATAAAGGGATACGATCACAAAAGTAGGAAATATTGTTGCACATATTACGTGCATATTTTGTCCTCCATCGGAAATAGCCAAAAATAAATTGGCATTTCAGCTAAAGTATTGCACTGCACAAGCAACGCATTCCAAAAGTCCCACACATAACCCTTTTTTCCTGCAGCATTAAATTTGACGATGGTGAAGTCGCTTACTGCGCTAATTGACATCTCCGCGGTGACTCGAGAATGAAGAACATTACAAAATTATATCACATTCAGATTATGGCCTGTCCAATTGGCGGAAAACAAAATGACCGCTTATTATCCAGGGAGATAAAATGTGGCAACTTTGACCGCAACACTTTCAAGAAACACGGGAGGTCGTAAGTTACGAGTTGTCGTGGGGCTTGCCGGAAATATTCACTGACCGTCTGCTTAACCCTTTAACGCCCTTGGTACCCTACGATTCCTTTTCGAAATAAGCTCCATTGGTACTTGACTCGTAACACAGAAGGCGCTACTGTCGTTTGAAGCATGTTTAATACGGGTCTCTAGCCTTCGTCTGAAGCCATCAAAACTCGTCACGTCGGTGGCATCAGTCTGTTGTGAGACGCGCGTGAGTACAGTTGAGCACATTTTTCAAAAAAAGTTATTCGGGCGTTAAAGGGACAAAGAGAACGAAAGGACAAATACCTTTTTAAATCTTATCTGCTTGCTTGTAGCTGTAAGAAAAAAGGCTATTTTGACAACAAGCAAGTGACTATCTGCTTTCTTTGATTTTGAAAAGGAAAAAGGAAAAGTTGGGCGGTAAGTTAATGGGTCGGTTAAAAGGCACAAGACACCATGGACAAGATTTTGCGTAGTAATCTGGGGGCAGTAATGCAAAGTTGTAAGAAAAAGTACAATTCGTACCCCTTAGTAAAAAACAAGAATTTTTAATACCATAGTGTTATTTTTGTCATTTTCGATGACCTCTTCTTAATCTTTTCTTATGTTTTGACTTCACATAAAACAAATGTATGCATACACTTTAAAGCTACACTGCTAAAACAGTCATAGAGAGTATGACTAATCATACAAACAATCACAAAGAACAATGGGAATGTGTGTAACCATTTTAGGCCCTCAATACATTTTTTAAACTTGGAGCAATTGCGTCGAGTATTTTGTTTAGAATCCTCTTTACAAGGATAAAATAACGCTGAAACTTGAGAAGATCAAATAATGTCTTTTGCCCAGGGGTGCACGAGAGACTTACCTTCATGTGGTACACCCTGGGCAGCATATACTTATACGACAAAAAAGCCTATAAACCGGCAGTTAACTTCAGACTTCAAACTACCATGACCCGACTGTATGCCATATTCCACCATTTCCACCCTACTCACCTTGTCTTTTTCTCTACCTTTATGCCGGTCTCTTTTGCATCTGTGAATAATTCTTCTGTACCTCTCTTCACTTTTTGTGATTATGATGTTCCTCCCCTCTGTAAAGCCTAAAGTCTGCGAAAGGGCTAATGATAACTATCATAATGCCTGGCATTTGGTATAAATAAATATATTGTCTGCCTATTGTCTTACTTAATGATGCTTTTAAGATTAGAATTAAGACGAAAGGATTATTAGTCACTAAAGCTCCTTTCGCTTTGGAATTAATTCACACTGCCTGATGGTGATAGCCTACTTCTCGAAGTATCGACCATCGGAATCTACATCTAACAAATCAATACATCGAGGTGCAATTGTCAAAAGTCATAGGTCATTTTCACAAATGAAGTCATTTGATTCTCATTCCGTACAGAAAACTGGTTTGAGCTCCACACTAGTACCTAAAGTCTTGAGTTTCACATTGACGGATACATTATTTACAAATTTCATGGTTTTCTGATGTCCTGTCATGTTTGTGCCTGTTTATCCGTTCTGTAATGATCAAATTACTTTAAAAAAGACACTTTAAGCGAGTTCACCCACTTAACATGTCTATTTTTATTCTTGTCTCCTAACAGAAAGTGTCAGTGTATTGTCATTAGGTGTGTACTAGCGTCAGACTACCGCGAGTTTCGAAAAAAAACAACAGAACGGCGAAACGGAAATGCGAGTAATAGCACTCTTCAAGCCGCCTATTTTTCCTCCTGCCATATCACTACTCCGATTTAATGAGGTTTTCGCTGAAATACAATCACTTATTTTCATAACAGTCTATGATAAAGGCTAATGGCACTCTCCGACATAGCCGACTGGCCAAGAATCGAAGACGTTGCTGAGTTTAGACTATGTACCGGACACGATTGCTAGGCAAAACGCCTTCACAGATTGGGAGTATACACTTAACCCACATGCCCCCTATGTAACCTACAGGAGGAAATGGAGAAGACCCACCTGATTCGGTGTCCAGCCCTAAAGACAAGGACGGAAACCCAGAGATACTGGGAAGCGAGAAGACAGCTAATGAGCTGCTATTAATTAACTGCTATATATGTACCCCCCCCCCCACCCATATGGAAAACTGAAATCAAAGTTTAAGGGCTAATGATAAATATCATAAAGTCTGCCACTTTAAAAAAATGATAAAGGCTAATATTTCTCTTTCCCTCTTTCAAATTGGATATATCAAATAGATTGATTGGGCCCCATTGGCTCTGTAAAAATCAAGAATTTTCCTATTCTGTTTAAAAATTTCTGAGCACAGGCAGATATAGACGCGTGATGAATATCAAAAATTGGAGCATGCTTTCTCACTTTCGCAGCGAAATGCAAATTATGATGCAACAGCCACGCTTCGGACTCCTTTTGCGCATTTATAGATTCACACACACACACACACACGCACGCACACACACACACACACGGCTTCTTTCCACCGGGGAGTGACTGACGAAGCGAGTCATCGAATTAATGTGTCTTTTAAAAGGTTATGCGCAATCAAATCCATAATCTTTTGGAGGAAGCAGAAAGGTCAGTAGGGTGGGGGGGGGGGGGTGGGAAGAGTAATGAAGGTCCCCCTCCAATGGTACATAAAAACACATTTTGATTTGTTTTGAATTGAATATAAGAAATACTGATACGGGAAAGGTGTTTTTATTGCTTTTAAAAATTTCTTCTCTGCATCCGTGATTCTAAGTTTTTTTTTGGGGGGGGGAGGGGGGGTAGGGAAGTAGGAGGAGGCTCATTATTGCTAATTTATACCGAAAATGAATGTTGAAAAATGTAACAGAATAAACAATTAGAAGGTAAATTGAGGATGATGAAGAAATAAAGGGATAAATAATAGCAACTGAATAGTGAAGATCATCGGTTGGTCTTGGTTCTGTAGACTCGAGGTGACTAACGGAAGTGGCTGTTTGAAGTAACTGTTGATAGGGCTAATTGAGGGAGAAGTCGATTTATAATTGAGAAGTCTCTGGCACATATTCAGGCTTTCGAAAATGATTAGTGGAAAGCGTTGTGAAATAAAAGAGGATTCAGAAGAATGGGAGTGAGAGTGCGAAGGAATCGGTAAAGGATGTCAAGTGATGAGGATCATCAAAGATGTTGAGTGAAATACAATTGTTGGAGGTATGGGAATGCAGGAGGCAGTTGGAGTTTGTAACAGAGGTTCCATTGGGCCGATTTCAGAGGAAGATCATCGTAGATAAGAGCTGCCTGGACGAACTCATTGAGGATTTGACCAGCAAGGGATGGCGGTGAGGGTCAGTATTGATGGTTCAGAGTTGAAAAAGTGGAGGTTGTAGCATTGAGATTTTTTAGTAATTCCATGGACATAGTGACAAAAGAATATAAATAGGACATTTGGCAAAATCGGAAGGAAGACTAGTAAGTGGGCATCAGAAGATTTTTAAAAAATGAGAGATTTGATTATTCTGTAAAGGGGGTGTGCGATAGACTCACCTCCACGTGGTGCGCCCTGGGCAACGTATACTCATATGACGAAAACGTCTATTAACCGGCAGTTGACTACTGACTTCAAACTACCATCACCCCACTGTATGTCGTATTTACCACCTCCACAGTGCTCACCCTACTTTTTTCTCTCTTCCTTGTGTCTGCCTGTCTCTTTTAAATCTGTGAATCACTCTTCATTTCTCCCTCTCGAATTTTTCTTACTTTGATGTTTCTCCTCCTCTCTGTGAAGCCCAAAGTCAGTTAGGGGGCTAATGATTAATGTTAAAACGCCTGAAATTTGAAATAAATAAATTTCTGTTTTAAATATTGAATTTTTTCTTTGATTAGAAAAGGATTTGTAATAATAATGCATAAACTCCCATTTTCCCATTGATTTTCTGTTAAAATTATCTAAATGCTATTCTAGCATTGAAACTTTTATTTTAACCATTATTCCAGCCACTTCTTCCAATTCAGTCAGTAACATTAATTTAAACGAACTTGCATGCAAATATAGCACAATATACCAACTTAAATATATATATATATATATATATATATAGTTAGTGTCACGATTCGGACATATAACCACTGGCCTCAACTTCACAAGACCTCTAGAAACTCGTACCTGGAATTAAAACCAAAGGAATTGTGACTGTCAATCGAGTAGGAGAATAAAAATTGAAAAATTTACATAAATAGTGGTTACAAAGTACTTGAAACTGCGCATGGGAACTTCTATAGCGCATGGCATGACTGTGTATCAAATTTTAGTTTATTGAGAGGGTGAGAGAGAGAGAGAGAGAGAGAGAGTAGCATATATGTGAATGAGCAATCTTGGTGCACATGACTGAATTACTTAATTCTCAGGTAGCGACGTCATTAGTGTCTTCCAATTTCTTTGAAACTAGGTGCTCAAGTGGAGAGGTGAATTTATTTCAGTGTTCAAGTATTGACTGATAACCCTCAACACACGGACCCACTCATGTACACTCATTATCCCTTGATTTTTCGCCTCATCGTCACCACCTCCAAACTCCTCTTTACACACCAATTATTACAACCCCGGTTACCCCCGTTCAGTTCTGGCGCTTCGTTTCTTCCTTCCCAACTTCTTTTTCCCGCCCAAATATGCCAAATATGTCAAACTGTGCACAGGGAATTCATGCCGTGGGAAAGCTTGCCATATGGTGTTAAGCTTTTAAGAAAACAGTTTTCTTCGTGGGTGATTTTCAAAGCCTAATTTGGTTAATCTTCTGAAGTATCCTTTGTGCCCGAATTGAAGTCACTTTGAAAATAATACACCCAATTGATTGACATTTATTAGAATTCTTGATTTCAAAATGATGTCGAAGGAATTCATATTTTTTTGTAAATACTACAATTAGTAATAATATGATAATGAATGGGATTTGGAAGGAAGACGTTTGTCTAATTCATGAATTTGCTATAAAATATGCATCAACACTCCTTTTCAATTTATTTCGTGCTTGATTAGAAAGACAAGTGGAATTCTAAAGAAAAGCCGACATTGAACAAATTGTCTAGATCAAGAGTTACAATGAGCCATATGACGTACAAGTGTAGATAACGTGTCTTACATCGATTAATTTTACTTTCACATCAAGTTACCAACGTTTACATGAAAGAAATCACAAAAGAATATTTCTTGCAGTTGATTCTATTTTTCTATTAACTTGAATGAAGTATTGAGCTTAAATGTGTACTTAAAATTGAGATATAACAAGGGTGTGGTATAGACTATGCATAATTTAATTTGTTTTTGCAAAGTTTTGTGAGAACTGATTAAAAAATATAGCGAAAGAAGAGTATGTGAAAGAGGACTTATTTCTAGTTATCAATATTGTGATCATGCGTACCCTCCTGGCTATATTGCCATTAGAAACAGGTCTCATAATGATCAAAAGATGAGGATAGGAATTGAAAGTCCACAGATCTAGATCTGAATTCTGAGATAGTCTGGGTATCCGTGTTTCCCCCTTTTTTGAATTGCCAACAGAGGAATCTTTCAACTGCACAAAGTTTTAAATGGCAAGTATATCAGTGCCTTCCCATCTCACCCATACTTGGCATCACGAAATTATTAACTTATCCTTTTTAAATGACTACTTTTAGGTATAATCTAGACGTGATTTATAGTTGACATCCTTGTTGATTGCTTTGTATCGAGATTTAACCAACATTTACACTATCACTCCTGAAAACTGTTAGTGTAGTGATAGTATACGTGACATCCATTCGAAGGTCACGCGCTCAAACTCGTATATGAATAATTTATAGTGCATCCTACCGCTAAGAATATGCAATTAATCATTATATGCCGCAAAGAGAGTCTCTTTGTGTGAAAAATATTCTTACTGGAAAGATTTTATCATTTTTGTCGCTCACAAGAATTATTTCTGTCGTTTAAAGAAATATTACGAAAAGAAATTGGGGTAAAGAGATCTTTGGCACCGCACAAACATCGAGATTTTCTTCGATTAAACGTAAACGTAGTTTAAACAGGGATCTTAGAGATTTAACAAAGCATATTTACACGTAGAGCAATTATAACAACATTTTACAATACAGTGTTTCAATTTCGGCGTCGTAAATCTCACAAAATGTATTGACGAGGTCCAATGATTACACTTCAAAGTGCACATGGAAGGCTACCCTCTCGGAATTTAAGATATTTTGTACAGTTTGCATGGAGCAACAGTTCGATGGGCCATTACTCAAGGGACTTACGATCAAGTATGTTCTATTTCAAAAAAATATTCTTCCTTCATTTCTAAAATAGAATGCTTGAATCCGTCATATTACACGTGCTATGAAAATGGCATGATCATTACAACTTATTACTGCAGTATTTGGAATAATCAAAGTAGTAAGTTAAGTGCCTAATTGACAAAATTCTGGATTGAAAAGTAAATAGATTTTTCTGACGAAGCCTGGCACTTCTAGCCCACGTGGCAATACAGTTAGATATGTTTACTTATTTATTCTAAATGGCAGGCGTTATGATAGGTATCATTAGCCATTTAGTTGACTTCGTGCTTCACAGAAAGGAAGAGGAACACCAAAGTGGCAAAAAGTCGAGATGGGGGGGGGGATAGAGTAATGATTCACAGACGTAAAAGAGACAGACAGACACAAAGGTAGAAAAAAGGTGAGGTGAGTACTGTGGAATTAGTCGAATATGAAATGCAGTGGGGTCTTGGTAGCTTGAAGTGAGAAGTCGACTGCCGATTAATAGACTTTTTAGCAGTATTAATATACGTTGCCCAGGTGCACCACGTGGAGGTAAGTCTATCGCACATCCCACAGTTAGACATAAAACCCACTTAAACACACTTGTTCTCAATTACTATTAGGATGAAATTAATACAAATATACTATCATGCTAGATTTTATATGATGTTATGCATCACTTGAAACTTTATTTATTGACCCAAGAAAAGTGAAGTTGGAGTATTTCTTGGAAAGGCCTTTCTCGAGCAAGAAACGTTACTTTCGCGTTGATGATATTGGAACTCGAATACTTCTTCCTAATTGTGTAGATATTCTATAAACAAAGATACCTTGACATTTTTAGGGGAAATAACAATCGGGAACATATTAATGATACAGATGTATGGATTTTGTGAAACCGACCAAATTAAAATAAATAAGACTGTTTTAGTTCCATATTTAAAAACCATGCGTTAATATTAAAAAATTTTAAATATTATTTAAAAGTTTTAATATAGTACTTCTTGCCATAGCTTAAATCACATCTTGATATTTTCAGTAATTTAGTAATTAATCATTCGCCAACTTCCGACCCGATTCCAGACATCCAAAGTGGCCTATCATTGGTGTTAAATCTATTGCTGAACAGGTTTATAAGAAACTTTTATAATTTTATTTATCATCGGATGTGTTTATCAGCAGTATGAACATACCGATTAATGCTAACATACGTTTCAAGCTTTAGTTTTGATGATTAAACTCTGGAAATTTTAGCTACCTTGTTACTTATCTACACTCAAGTAAAAAGCATGTTGGACACATGAAATAACACCAGAAACTGTCTATTAATTTCCTATTTCCTCAAATCAATCCTTCTACAGCGCTAAAATTGTTCCCAAACGACAAAAGAGTGATAACCGCTTTCCCCAATTCTTAGAAGTTCAAAACTCCAAAGAAGGATGAAGTTGAGCGGGAATTATTGTTTGAAGGGGTAGAATCTGAGCCCTCGTGAGGAACAGGTGGAAACGAGATTGTGGTTTGTAAGCCAATTTAACGTTTGCCAATTAGAGCGGTGCTCTTTGCTCTTCGTTAGATTGGTTATTAGCCAATAAAAGTCGTCAACAGGCACTTAAAACAAAGCTGGCATGCAAGTTAACTCGTGCGTTTTCGCGTCTAAAACAGGATTAACTTGACTAACGGTCTAGATTAAATGAGTAAACATGTCCTAAGTTTTTAAGTAATTTCATGCCTATAACTTCTAGCCAATCGTACCAACTAACGCTCAAATATGCGTTTCTATTTATAGTCACTTTTATTTGGCGTTTTGATAGCCATCATTAGCCCTTTAGGTGACTTCGGGCATCACAGAGGGGAGGAACATCAAAGTGAGAAAAATTCGAGAGAGCGAATAGAAGACTGATTCACAGATGTAAAAGAGGCAGATAGACACAAAGGTAGAGAAAAAGTAAGATGAGTACTGTGGAAGTGGTGGTAGTTTGAAGTCAGAAGTCAACTACCGGTTTATTGACTTTTTTGCCGTATGAGTATACGTTGCCCAGACTCCGAATTTAAAATAAAAGTAGTGTTTTTTGTAATGTTTCAAAATACATTTAATAAGTTATACCATCTAATGATTTTATACTAACAGTATAATAACTTAATTAGACATTGACGTATATTGACCAATCTGTCGCAGATGACAGTGTCACTCAGATCTACTAAGTTAATACATTGGGCTCCGAGTAAATTAGGAATTAAATGGGCGCGATTAACAATCATTATTAATAGATCGGTCATACGACGCTGAATATCATCTTTCTTTCTTTCAAGTGGCAGGCGTTTTGATGGTAATCATTAGCCCTTTAGCTGACTTCGGGCATCACAGAGGGGAGGAGGAACATCATAATCGAGAAGGGGAACAGTAGAGTGATTCACAGATGTAAAGGAGACAGACAGACTTGAAGGTAAAGATAAGGTAAGATGAGTACTGTGGAAGGGGTCGAATAGACATACAGTGGGGTGATGGTATTTTGAAGTCAGAAGTCAATTGCCTTTTTATAGGTCTCTTTGCCATATGAGTATATGTTGCCCAGGGTGCACCACGTGGAGGTAAGTCTATCGCACACCCTGCATAGAGTATTAGTCAAGGCAAATTAAGCAAGACATCCAAGAAGTATTTAGTTAAGTTGATTCCTCATGGCTAAAATGTTAATTTCCAACTCTCCTTAAAGAAATTCGAATTCGTTGGCAGCAAGAAAAACGAAGAAGACCACCGATATTCAGAAGCAACTATCAACGAGAACTTTGTTGGTCAAATTCTGTCTGCATTAAGTCTTAGAAGATGCCGTGATGCTTAAAACGTAACAAGGTAAAGTTAAGGTTGAAATTCATTGTGAGTCACTTTAAAGACGCTTTGGCTTAACACCGCATGCTCTTTAGTGCTGTGTTGTAAATTACTAAGTGATTAATAAGCAATAACTCTTTCCTTTATATCCCCACAATATATGCCATTTTGACAAACCGATTGACTTATTATTATTAGGTTCACATGTGCTATTCAGCTACTGGTCTCGCTCATTACATTTAACCGCAATGATTATTTGGCACAGGCAAATGGCAAAAAAATAAAAATCCTTTTTACTGAAAAGTAGAAACGAAATATATTTTTAGTTAGTTTAAACATTGTCAAATTGGATACATTTGATTGTTAATTAGGGTTAATTTAAATATAAAATATATAAATAAATAAAATAAATTGTATAAATAGTCAGTGTGTGAGTATTCTATTTACTTTGCAGAAAAAGGGGGTGCGCGATAGACTTACCTCCACGTGGTGCACCCTGGGCAACGTATACTCATACGACAAAAAAGTCTATTAACCGACAGTTGACTTCTCACTTTAAACTACCATCACCTCACTCTATGCCATATTTGACTATTTTCACAGTACTCACCTCACCTTTTTCTACCGTTGTATTTGTCTCTTACATCTTTGAAACACTCTTCTGTTCCCCTCTCTCGATTTTTTTCAATTTGATGTTCCTTCCCCTCTGTGAAGCCTGAAGTCAAGTGAAGGGCTAATGATAACCATCAAGACGCCTGCCATTTGATGTAAATATTAACTTGACACAAAAATCATTCAAACTGATATAGTAAGAATTTTCACAGAGAGTATTTTCAGACTTTAACATTGGGGAGGTGGGGGGGG
>UZAE01000782.1:0-18267 GCA_900617975.1 Rodentolepis nana | reverse complement strand
AACAAAAACGGCAATGACTTAGTTGCCCACCCAATAGCATTATACATATTTTATTTCAAGTTCTTTATGCTGATTTGAGCAAGAAGGATAACAAAAGACTTTAAATATGCATTTTATCAAGATGATAACTTGGAATTCCTCTCTTCATATTAACCGATTTATTTCCATGGACATCAATGCAGATGAAATAGATTTAACCTAATATTATCTCATTCATTGCCATCATTTAAAAAGTCTTGCAATGGAAATTTTGAAATGCTTCAAATTATTATTTACACTTCTTTTGACAATAAGGATTTCAAAACGACTTGGCTTAAATTTCAAAGACCAGTGTATATAAAGACTCCAAATGCACACACGAAGTTATGATCTCATACATGAACGAGTGCACTTCTACTGAGATGATGTACTATGAGAAATGTGTTGAAGAAACCATTTACCACAGGCAGTGAGATTTATTCCATCCAGCATATCCTGCTACATGACGCACATGCATAAAGAAAATGTGCGAAAGATGATCTCTAGCAGATTGAAAAGCCTCAACGAGTCCAGAAATTAATATAAACACTCAAGGTTTTTAAATAACTGTCGAATGAAAAATCAATTTTTTTAAATGAATATTATAAAATAAGCTCGTTACTAAGGAAAATTCAAATTCTAATATTCATGCTCAAATTTTTCGGAAAATGGTTCTAAGTTTATTAATCAAGAGGACCTTTTTGAGCATATCTTATTCACTACTGTAGATTATATCGTCAGAAAGAAACCACAGCGTTAGTATCATTTTGTTCTTAACAGGATGAACTGGCAGACCATTTCAATGAGAGTAAATTAATGTTTGCTAATATCCATTACCATTGTGGATTTTAACCACAAGAGAAGGAGAAATGAACCTTCGCTATGAGTTCTAAGTTCACTTCCCCTCTTAAATATTTGTACAACTCATTCAATGTTGCAATAGCTCAATGGAATATTTTGGCGGCATCATGGAGCGGATCGCTACTCTAGTAAAACCTGATTGACTCAGAAATCTCTGTGGTAGAATCACCTACGTCTGGTTAAACTCCCAGAACTAACTAAGCTATATCCCAGCTATAGAGAAAACAGAATTATAGCACGGAGCACGTTATTCAGTAAGTATTTTGTGGGTGAAGTGTCACTCAGGGAGCTTAGTCTTAACCAGCATGGCTGATTAGGTCAAAAAACGAGACTTCTGATTTCCCACTGGTTGCACGGTAGCTTCACACGGAGTTGTTCGGCCGTACCTTCTGATCCCCGCGTGCGTGCATGCGATGACGCATTGAGCCATGACGTGCTCATGATCATTAATCAATTGTGAGCTTTAAGTCTTTTCTACAGACGAATTGTTCAAGTGATTATATGTAATTGAATTACTATAGCCTCAATATTACGATAGGAGATTAGAAAAATGTTTAATTGGCAAGGGGCTTTAATCATGAGCTCCAAAATAGTTTCAAACTTGAGTTTTTAATATAGTGATGAACTTCAAATATATAGCGACAATTATCTAAATATTTCGAAAAAAGTCTTATTTAAAACTATTCTATGATAATGGAAGGTAAACTTCTAATCAATGTACCTTGGAAAATGTGACAAAGCATGTTTTGTAATACTTATTTTATATCCAAATTAATTTGGTATTGGAATTTCACAAAAGGGGCAATATAGGTGTGTTAATTAAATCAAAACGCAAAATGAGTGAATACGATTTTAATGTAATTGCAAAATGTGGATAATAAGCCCTCGTCTGAGGCTCTAGTAATCAATGCATACAAATGAAAAGCAAGTTGGAATAAACATCAAAGTCGTCTAATCATTGTCAAACAGATTTTTGCTATTGGAATCACCTTGCAATTTCGTAGTAAATTGAACAAATAAGGTGTCAGTTGATTACCACATTTCAAAGCGTTTATCGACGATAAACTTTAAGTGGAGCTCAAACCTATAAACTTGTCTATCACGGGATACGAGTTTACATTTGGGTGGCCACCTCTTTAAATGATAAGTTATATTGCTTGCTGCCATTCTAAAAAGATTAGCTAATTCATTTTAACTTGATTAAACGAGAATATGAGTTGAAAGTGATTCCTCATTCTCCAATGTAATGATTAGGGTGATGAAGCTTTACGATAACAAATATGTAACTAATTAATAGAGGGAGAAATGTGATGTGCTGATATGAGTTGTAATAACTCGACTCCTATCCAGTCGTCTCAAAATTAACTCAAATATGTTTCAAACCTACTCCTCCCTTATCTCATGATTTAGTTTGCCTACTTTTACGACCGATTAGTTTTTGCGCGCGTCTTAATCAGTGTGTTGATTTTTAACATTCATATAAGACTTGTGCTAATCACCACTTGAGTGAGGGCACAACAAATGGTACTGAAGCCACAATCTAAATTGAATAAGATTGTACTACCTATTTATCTATAATATGGGGTGCGTGATAGACTTACCTCCACGTGGTGCACCTTGGGCAACGTAAACTCATACAACAAAAAGTCTATTAACTGGCAGTTGACTTCTCACTTTAAACAACCATCACCTCACTATATGTCCTATTCGACTACTTCCATAGTACTCTCCTCACCTTTTTTCCTACCTTTGTGTTTGTCTCTTTTACATCTTTGAAATACTCTTCTGTCCCCCCTCTCAACTTTTTTTCAATTTGATGTATCTTCCTGTCTGTAAAGCCTGAAGTCAACTAATGGGCTAATGATAACCATCAAGACGCCTGCCATTTGACATAATAATAATGTTTAGATAATTGGATTAGCATACCCTTTTAAACTTTTGCTCACTTAATCGCACAAGTTGAGGCTAAAAAGAGCATGTGCGGAGAAAATACGCCCACTTTGGAACCTTTTGTCACTGACTTTCGATCGTCTAAACACCTCTAAGTGGTAGGAGGATGTTTGCTTGCTTGTAAATATTTATGTCTGTAGGGTGACACATATGAAACATATTTAGGCACGATCCTCCATTAATGAGATCATTATAGTTTCAAGCTTGATCGACCATATTCGATTAGTGTTATTGCAATTTATTTGGATTGAGTAATGAATGCAGTTAACGAATTTACATTTTGGCTTAGAAACCAAAGTGGAAGGTGGTTTGTTTGGTTAGAAGCATGAACAAATTTGTAAATGGACTTTTGATTGTGAAGAAATCAAGTGATAAGTTATATTACTATAAGGATTTATTTCCAATCAACATGAGAAGAACTTGCCAGTGAAATACTCTTCCTTATTCTATTAATTGTCTGAAATGTTACAAACTAAGGACGAATTGCAGATTGGATCGACAGTAAACATCAATGAGATTAATTATTCCTCATTTAAATTGATGCATATTAGTTATCGATTTAGACACGTTTAGTTATTTGAACAATAATAGACGCCTAGAAGAACTCGTTACCGGCAAAGTCAGGAATTTGATTCCAAAACGCCACTGCAAATCTCTTTGGTCATTTACATGTATTAAGATAGGCAGTTAGTAAGTGCAAAGACTATAAGTGGCTAAATAGATAGGGAAAGTCAATATTTTGCAGTTTATAACACAGTCAGTCCGACAAGCTTATCATTGCACATAATGTTTCTGGAGTTATACTAACCAAGAAAGATTTGGCACTGTTGTTTACTGGCTGACCTCAGAGCTTCGAGAATCAGCCATGTTTCACACAAAGTCACAAGCAAATGTGGGCACGTGAATAGCCCTTTAGCCCACACATAAACCACAAATATCCGCCACGGTCTTGCAACAGAATAAATAAAGTCATTCAAGTTCTAATGTTAGCTTTCCATAAACAGTAAACAACTGTGAATCTGTTGTTACTAGCAAGCGATTTCGTGAAAGTGCTGAAAGTGACGGAGACTCCTTTTCACTTTCCAGTATGTGATTATCATTGTTTGCTGTGAAAACATACTGGCTTACCATGGATTCTTAAATCAGCAAAAACTTTTGACTCCATGACTCAATTCCCTCTCCCATTCGTTATTAAATTAACTTCATATATTTCCTACTTAGTCACAGTTTAGTTTTGATGAACCAGATGAGCTTCAGCTCAGCAAGCTTTCTTGGGCCTTTGCTGAGAAGTTCCAACAGAAAAATTGTACGCATGGTGACATATTTGTCTCAACTGCTCAATTTACCAGATGATGACACTTTGTCAGTTGCTCAGCCTAGTCGCCACATCAGCGCACTTCATTGATCCTCATCCCCTACTCTCGTTTTCATTTTAGTGGTTATAGAGTAATAGTTAACAAAAGTATAGAACTAGGATGCTTGAGAACAATGTGGGAAACGGTGAGTGTTATTTGATGTGAATATTTGATTAGCGCGTTGTTAAGTCAATTTTCCTACCTGCTGAAAGAGAGTTTTGCTTTGAATCGCTTTGAAATGGGGCATACAGCTCTAATACGTTTGAAATAACAGGATGAACATTGAATTTGAATTAACATTACACTGAAAGTCAAATAAAGAAAATGAATTGTTTTAACAAATGCCTTGTGCAAATATTCAGGGCGTTTATTAAGTTATCAAAATGTGATGTTTGAGGACATTGTTGCGTTGGTAAATCATGTTTCCTACCTGCTTAAAGGGGTTAATATTGATGTCACTTTAAGGAGGTACATGGATGCCAAACAAGTTTAAAATAAAGACCGAAAAATTTTTCATTTCACTATATATTCTTTCGTTCTTTGGATATTGATTCATCACTTTCCATTGGAAATTGAAGAAACAGCTATGAGACTTTGAGATATAACTTCAGTCCTATATGTTTTCTCAACAACGGAAATCAAAGCCTCGGGGTGTGAAGAGTGGAATGAAGACACTTTCATCTTTTAAAGGGTAAATGCGTCCACGATGAGTCAATTTCGTGTATTACACAAACCGTTTCATTGAAATCTTTGATTAGAAAATAGAGAACGACTTTACCACTGAGATTTTATTGCGAATATAGTTTATGAGGTTTCTTTCGCACCCGTGTTCTCAAATTTCCCATCAACCCATCACTTCAATGCACGTGAGTTATTTACCTTTTATAAGTCTGTGTTTATCCTATCAGTCTTTACATTAACGATGTAAAGAAGAGGCATAATTGAAACCTTTAACTCTAATTGAGTTTTGCGAATTGATAAAGGCACCAGTACAATCTGATTTCGCTAGCCAATCAAACATGTTGATAGTGCGAAACATGACCTCTAAGAGAATCGTTCAAAACAGTATAAATTTGTTTGCAACGTGGCCACTAAACTAGGACGTGAAGTATAGGTGAGCTTTTCACTAAGTGAAAAAACTTCTAATATATAAAAATAATTGTAATTTCAAATTTGAAGTCCTGTTGCTTTCTAGAACAAAATGTGTGGACCAAAGATCATCACCCACGACGACTTTAATGCGGGCTTTTTAGAAGCATCAATAAAAACTTATGGTGGGTTTTGCATGCTTTATTTTCTCAAAACTTTGATCCACCCAACCAGTGCATTTACTCTTACTACATAAGTGTGTTCATAACACGGTTTGTATATGTACAATAATCATGGATCTTCTTCCTTTTTCTTCTGTGCACATATTTTGAATAGGAAACGGTGGAAACTATGTCGCTTCACCAATGAGCGTTCTCGTGTTGATGTCTGCTCTCCTCACTGCCAAGGGACCACAAAATGATACGGCAACAGAGATCTGCGAAGCTCTTGTTGGAAGGACCAAGAAGCACACTTGCACTGATGAAGCAGACTACAAAGAAGTAGTAAGCCTACTGGAAAAAATTCGCACTGTTGTTGAGACAGCAAAGTCACCTGAAGGGAAGAGTGCATTGAAAATTTCGAATGCTGCTTTCATTGAAGAATCACTACTAGTTAAAGATCTTTTCATCAAAAAATTCACCTACTTTCATGGAGATACAGTAAAGAGAACTCGGTTTAACAATTTAGATGCCTTTGAAAACATAAATAAATGGGCAAATACAGTTACGGATGGATTGATTCCGAGGTACCTGAATTCAAAAGATGAACTACCTGAGGACACCTTGTTGGTTTTATTGAATGCCATAACTTTTAAGGGTAAGATAAATTACCCCCTTTCTTTCATAGTACCTTTCATTTAGATGAGTGGGCCGAACCATTTTATTCTAATTTTACATCCCATCGCAACTTCCATTTAAGCAAAGATGAAACCATTCGAGTTCCAATGATGGACATGGAAAGCGATATGTATTATTTTGAGGATGAGGTCTGTAAGGTCGTAAACAAGCCTTTCAGAGTAAGGACAATTTTATCTCCCTTCGTCAATCTAACTCAGGGATATCTAACTAAATAATGATTATTTACACACTTTAATTACAGGATTCAAGATTCAGCTTTGTTATTTACTTGCCCAAAGAAGATTTCGAGTTGAAAGATATTGAAGCTAAAATGGTGAAGGAAGATTTTGTGTGGCTCAAAGAGTCAGCTCATAAATTTTATGAACCAGTGCGCCTCATACTCCCAAAGTTTAAAGTGGAACACAGACTCGATCTCAAACCCATTCTTCAACTTCTTGGAATCCGTTCAATTTTTACAAGAGGAGTTGCTAATCTGAAAGGTGAGCAAAACATTCGAATCAAACCATTGATTCCCTACTTTGTTTTTTGGAACGTCTATTAATCTTTGCCCAATTTAATTAAGGTACTGAATAGGTGAGAAATCGAATGGTCTAATAAAATACGAAAGAGTGTAGGGGGTTTATCGTGAATCAGTGATACAAATGAAATCAATGTCTTTAGGTTTTTCAGCTTTCTTGTGCAATTTAAAATTTTTATGTTAAATTTTTAACAAATAGAACATCTTATATGCTCGAAAATCAAATCAACTTGCATTTAAAAATATTTATATGGCATTTTTACCATATGCAGTCTAACACCAGTATTAACCCTGTAGGAATAAGTTCTGATGTCGATCTATATGCCAGTGGCGCCAAACAGGTTGCCATGATGGAAGTCGACGAAGGAGGTGCCAGAGCGGCTGCTGTCACTGGAATTGAACTAAGTAGCAGATTTGGTTTTTCACCTACTCCTGAGTTATTTATTGTTAATCGACCTTTCTATTGTGCCATATTTGACAATCAATTGCAAATGCCACTGTTTATTGCTCGTATTGTCGATCCTCGCTAGTAAAACAAGCATGGCATTTTAAGGAACTCTGAAATCTTTGACAAAATCGAATCTTTTTTGAGCCTGTTAGTAAAATAAAATTTTTTGGCAATCATTTGATTTTTTTGAATCGTATTGAGCCATATCCTCAAAAATGAGACAATGTGCAAACCCTATCCAAAATTACAAATAAACTAACCAATTCCGCCCGGACAAAATTCTTAAATAAACGTGAAATTTGGAAGCCTATACTTTTGTTTATCTGAGATCGCAGAAAAAGTTAGTACTTTCTGAGATTCTTGAATTACTTTCAGGCAAACACTGTCCAAACTTTAAGGAAGCATCTACAATTGATTTAGGTTATCGAGTATTGAAAGAAACCTCATTGAAAGGCGTCGAAGTTCCATAAATCTTCTGAGAGTGCAATAAGTGTTGATTTGTTCAAGAGAACAGGGCGTAAATTAAGCTGAAAATCGTGAACCTTAAGTGATGTACATTGGGAATTGGAAAATACCTCCTTGATATCAGGTTACAGTCGTAGGCTAATAAACCATAAACAGCTTTCTGCTTAGGCAATCACAAGCAATAAGCAAAATTTTTCCCAATTGACTTCCCACATACTGGAATCGGTGACTAAATTGGGCATTAATTCATTATTTTGATAAATTTGAGGCCGATAACTTTGGCTCTAAACTCTCATACTATAACCCTTCATAAATAAGCGAGTGTTTTCAATAAGATAATTTATGCAAATTACAATCTAACAGCGAACGCCATTTGAATTTAGTGGGAAAGGAGTTTAATTAGAAACTTCCCGCAACACAATTCGGAAAATGACAATATTTCCTACTTATTTATTCAAGTAGACTTTGTATTTGGTCAATGTTAGATACCCCTTTTTGGTTAAAAGGGGCAATACTTTGAATATAATTTTGATCGACTCTTATAAACATCATAACGATTTTGAAAACATCCATGGTTATTCGTTTATCCGCCGTAATAATTTTGTTTTCCGAGAAATCAAATTTTTGTTGGTGCTTTAAAATGCCTCATGCCAAAATGGTGACGAACAAGTTGGATGAAGTTGAACAAAAAGGAACAAAAAGGGGTTACAACTAGTTTTTTGGGATACCCGGCAACCATTGTTTGATCACAAGATAAAACTGTGTTTTTAGGCATGGCAACTTTAGTATTGTCAATCTCTTCATCCTCAGATGAGATTAGTATGTTTATTCAATGTGCTGTAATGGGAATAGCGGAAAGCTATGTCATTTAGAGGGAACAATTAGACATCATATTCCGTTTTACAGTTTATAGAATCTTTCTAAGAAATGTTCTATTTTAACGTAACAAGGTGTCAAGTTAAATTTTTATCGCTTACGTGGAAACATAAATAAATTCATCGATATATCTTGTTGTTTACTCAAGTGAAAAAGCAGATGAGAGATGGGGATAATAACCTCTTATATTAATGCGAAAGCTTAGAAATTTTTGAAAAGTCAACTTTCAATTATTTGAATTAACAGTTAGTACGGAAAAACTGCTACTGATAAAATGTATGGAAATCATAAATGACCGAACATTGATGATGTATTAACTCACTTTAATGTTTCTCCCCTCTGTGAAGTTCGAAGTCAGCTAATGGCTAATGATAACTATCAAATCGCCTGGCAGTTGAAATAAATATGTTGTAATAAACCAGCGAAAAGAAGTTCGGTTTGAAATCCACTACATCACAAACTAGATGATAACAAAATTTCCTCATGAAGAACATTCTGCCTACTTAATCATTCAAAAACATTGGTATTTGTTCAACTTAAGATGCGACTTTTGGAAAAAGATGCCACTATTTTGTTAACATTTTGTAGCTATTTCAAAACTATTCGCAATCCAACTGCAGAATACTCAAAAGGAAATAAGGTTAGTACCTATCACATTGCAGAATTTATATTTTTTTGGAAATTCAAACTTTGATTCGAAAATTTAAATTAGAATTGCCGAAGTGGTTACAAATACGATTGACGATCCAAAAAGAGGAGCAAAAAGTGGATAAATTGAGTGTTGCCAAGATTTCCATACAATTTCGTTAAATTTTATGTGGTATGAAATACAATTAGCGCATCCCGATCAGCATGTTGGAAAGTTTTAAGACAACTTAACTCACTTTTTAAGGCATTTTGTTCACGTAAGATGGGGGTTTTATTTTATTCCGGCAATATTTGATATTATATTTTGTTTAATCTTATTGATTATCAAATTAAATTGGGAATGCAAAGATCAAATATGGATATCCCGTTTCGCTTCAATATAAGATTTGTTAGCAAGGAATTAAAATTTTGGTTGGCAAGCAAATTATTTTAAGGTATTAATTCGTCAAAATCTAAATGGTTGAAAAGCAATTGATGATAGGAAAATTGGATCATAAAGTGATTATATTGAGTCTTAGCAGGACTACATTGGAATTTCATGCAATTTAAAGTAGAATCTAATATGATCAGAGCTCCTAAATCTGCTTTTTGGAATGTCCAAATGTGAAAGCCACGAACTGCGATCCAGAGGTAACTGAAAATACTTTTATGAGCAGCATAAACTAAGTGTTGTGCAAAATAGGTCCAAAGAAGCTGGAGAAGACATACAATCGGTCCGTGGTAGTGTACAGACTTTTTTTGCCGTAAGAGTAGGCGTTGCCCAATGAGCACCACGAGGAGGTAAATTTATCGCGCACTCCACACAAGTTAATATTTAACTGGATAAAAAGCCTGCTCAATTTCCAATACCAATGGGCCCTCTTTTAGGAAGCAATAAAGATTACCTTTGGACGCAAAGGTTAAATAAGCCACAAAGTTAATCGAAGTGCAACAAAATAATAGTAAGTCAATTTTGTGATTTATGATTTTTTCTCAGAGTGCGTTAAAAAATGTATGCACTTCCGCCAAGGGAACTTGAGACACAGTCCTCTAAATAACTTCTATAGAGCAAACATCAACTTTGTCAAAGAAGGCATTTCAAAATCACATGCACGTATCACATGCATATATCACAATAACAAAGTTCCTGAAATGAAGTGTTTTGCTATTCCAAGAAGTTTCTATTAAAAGCCATGATAGAGGCCATGTAAAACTTCGGAATATCAAACTCATATTTCTTGAAGATTTCCTGACTTGAAATGGAAATCATTAATTGAACCTCATCTCCCACCACCTCCAAGTCTCCTAATGCACATGCCATTGTGATATTCAACATTTTAATTCCTTTACTTAATAGATTAAAAGAGTCCTTCTTTGTTGTTTGCATTATCGTAATTATCACAAATTTGTCGTGTTAGGTGCCAAAATAGATACTGTATTAACATAAGTATTAACTGATCAGCTAATAGTTTTGCCTTGTTTGAATATTTTTAATTAATCATCTGAAATGCTTGCTTCTTTCGCAAATTCCACCTTCGAAAATTTTTTTTTATCAAGAGATTGAAAAATGCTGGAATCGGCTGAACTTTATTTTTAGGCTCTTCAATTAATCGCGTGCAATTCATTAATACCGATAGGTGAGATGCTATTTAAGTATAAAACGTTAACTTTAATCAATCTTTTGATCACAAACAAGAACTCAGAATTTCTGCTTTCAAGCTTACCAAAATGGATTCATAAATTAATTTATTTGTTTTGAACGATGTCTCTACTGACGATCGGGTTCTTTGATTTCTTCAGGTTCAGATTGGAACCAATGTCGTTAATTAGGCAAATTAAAATGAATATGAGGTATATATTTATAGGGAAAAGTGCTGGTCATGGTTATAGTGTTTCATATATTTATTATTTATTTCTAAAGTTCCAACAAATCTGCTCTAAGCATTTTTAATTTGCAGTATGCAAATGCATATTATGAAGATAATGTTCTTTACAATTTGGCATTATTGCATAAATTCACTGGGTATCAATCAAAAAGCATTTTTCTGCACCATCTATTATAAAGCATTATTATTTACATGTTACAGAAAAAAAAACTAATTTTGCCAGCAAAATGAGGGCTAATGGTGTATTGATAAACTATACAACTGTAGAGTACTTGTCGAATAGGCTCGATAACAAAGAATATTTCATCACCAATGGCTAGGCAAACTATTATTCAATCCTTTCATTATATGGAAGCATCTCAATTAAGAGAGTACGGGATGTGAAAAAGAGAAGACTCTTAAAGCCGCTTAGTTAATTTACTTCAATTTAAGAGAAGAGTAAGTTTGGATAAAATTTTCCTATTTCATTTTCCGATGTTCGCATCGCAGTATTTCCCAAGTGATTTGAGCGCAATCCTCACAAGTATTTTTTCTTTGTTACTAAAACTGCAAAACGGTATGGGCACTAAGAAATGCGGAATAGGAAGACTTTAAGTTACATATTCTTTTTACCGAATTTTAAATATTGTTAATTATCGTGAATATTTACACATTTCAAAAAATTGTAGTTCAGAGGAATTTTGGGACCTATAGCACCAGAAAAATCTGTTCATCACAAGAATAATGTTAATGAATTATACAGGCAAAATCTGTTTTTGTTGAAATTTAAATAATTTTTAAAAATTTGGCTCAAATCATTTTAAAACATTTGGTTATTGGAGTATCCAGGCCTGATAGTCAGTGAATATCTGAGAATGGGAACGTTATCATAATAGCTTTTGGCATCACACAGAGGGGAGGAGTATCAAAGTCATAAAAAGTCGAGAGTGGAACGGAAGAGTGATTAACAGAATTAAAAGACAGACACAAAGGTAGAGAAAAAAGGTAAGTTGAGTATTGTTAAAGAGCTCTAATATGAAATACAGTCGGGTCGTGGTAGTTTGAAGTCAGATGTCAACTGCTGGTATATAGACTTTGTTGCCGTAAGTGTATACTTTGCCCAGGGTCCACCACGTGAAGTAAGTCAACCACACTACACTACACTACACACTTGGAGGACTTCCTTGTTTGGCGGTTAAAGGTCAATTTCGTACAAAGTAATCAATTGTGCATTCATAAGTTTAAAATAATAGGCATTTATAAGTGAAACCAAGATTTTGTCAATTACCAGCATTTGAATTTAAGATGATACGAAACGACAGACAAATAACGAGTGACAACATTTTTTTCCAATTGATCAGGCAACTTTGCATTAATCTAACTAGATAATTTCCAATCGGATAATTTTAAGTGTTAAAAAAATCATCTAATTATGGTACACAATCAGAATAATCAACCTCATTAACTATTCCCAAAATTGAGCCTACAGAAGGTAGGCTCTTGTAATATCTTGACATATGACTTCTGTGAGATTAATTATTCCCAAAATTGAGCCCATTAAAGTATGAATATAGTTTAAACACATTTACAAGTCATTGCCAAAGGAGGATTAGGTAGATTATCCAAATGCTAGAGAAAATTTGAATTTCCAGACTCCTTTTTACTACAATTAAAGAAATGTATTTCGCTCACTGTTAGCCGAATACTAGTAGAGAGACCTGGCTCTAATTACATAAAACTTCCCTGACTCTCTACAAAAAATATTCACTTTAGAAGAAGCGCGCAATAATTTCATAGACACCTACGTGGTATGTTATGAAAAGCAATAGATTTAACTTGCCTCTTGAATGTACCTTCCCATGAGACGTGGTATTAAGAGGTCTTCTGAGGATCGACCTTAGGTAGAGTTTATTTTCTCCCCCTAAATAAATGTTTACTATTTATTTAAGCTGCCTATTCACAATAGTGCCCTAAAGGCCAGGTGGATTAGAAGCGTAGAGAGTCTAGTCAAAATGGATCTCCATTATGGCATAGCATATAGATTAAGTAAGCAAATATAAATGTCTGTGTAACGCGTAAATAACAAATTAGACGCCAAGAAGTTATGCTTGCGATTAATCTATTTTAGAATTCATTTTCCGGATATATTGGATAGATCACATCTCAATCATACTTTCCTTAACTGATTATTGCAAGAAATGTTCGTTTCGATTCCACATGGTACTATATCATGCTCTTTCTAGTTCCTCACTCACAACTTTTCAATAAGGCGACTATAACAAAGTTTTTTGGCTCCTGCCACGCATACTATCGTTCCTGCCTCTAAATCAACCTTGCTCGGTGATTGAGGCTCTCACCTAGTAATTGCATGCTGTAAGCAGCATTCTAATTAGTTGCAAAGAGTGACGCCTTAATGGAAATATCAACTTTTCAAAATCACATTGGAGATATACAATTAATTATTCTTAAATCTAGAAATACAATATTAAGGGTTATTCTGCAGGAAATCCGAACTTTAATTGCTATATTTTTAACGTTGTGCTTCTTTTCTTAGGAGGTGTTGTGACCACCTCGCCAAGTTCAACATTTGACTTCGGGTGAATTTGCTTTCAAAGACCCACGTGAGTCTTTGGATTAGGTCGGAAATCGGGAAATTTTATGAGCGCATTTACTGAACCTCACGGGTAGGTGTTTGAATATTATGTTTGGCATGTGCCGTTCTAAATCAGGTAAGATTTACTTTCTTTTATAATTATTGGAGCGGAACTTCAATTTGCATACATGCATATATCCTAATCTATAATTATCCCATTAATTTGTACTTTAAAATCCAACCACTCTTAGTCCAACTGCCACAATAAATAATACGAATTACATCGATACATAGAGTGTGCCGCCATTCTAAAAATTTTTTTCTTTGTTTTTGAATTATTTCGACTTGTGATTATGTGAGGGAAAGGGAGAGAAAGGACGGTAGAAAATAATTGAACTTCTCCGCTGAGAGAAACACATCGCTTGTGAATGGGTCAGAGTGATTGCTTTTCATTTGTGAACTGTCTCCAATACTTTGCAAAATTCACCGTTCACTTTTTTCAAAGTTTGACTAGAATGAAAGAGCAGGAGCCATTCTTATCTGTTAAGGGCGTTCGAGGAATTGGGGAAGTGTGTATGGGTGCTAGTGGGATGATAGGTTGAAAATTAGTTCTGGAGAGCATTCGTGGTCTTGCATTTGGAGATGAAGTCGGAAGGATTTGTCGGCTAAGAGGAGTGACTTTCTTCTGAATATTGTAACAACGCTTAATCCAACCAAAGTAGATCACCACAAAGAGGGTGCGGAATCGCTTGCTGAATAGGTAGTAGGGGATGATGTTGACCGAATGGTTAACTGTAATGAAGAGGTTTCCGACTTCATTCACGACCATCCAAGGGATGGTAAAGTTTGAACTCTCACTCCAAATTCCCCATATTATGTGGCTTACAGAAGAGGGTATCTAAAAAGAGTGGAAAACTATATTAAAATAAAACCATCAATGGCAAATCATCTTTACTCTCAAAATGTAAATTATATTCAACTTCTTTACTAGTCAAACATAGTGATCGTTGAGTTCAAAATCGTAAATTTTAGGATGAAGCATGACTGAAAGATTTTCAATAGAAAACTACAAACTAAATTCTTCATGGTTGGCTCCTTGAGGTCCAAGAAGTTTAGAGAGGTGTTTGTTGTTCTCTTGACAATTTATTAAACCATGGATGGTACTTCAAGTTCATGTACGACACTTAAAATTAAATTTAGAAAACATACAAAAATGCAAGGTGAATTTTTACAAAGCTATTTTATTAGTTTCATATGAATTTGAAAACTTTAACAAAAACACACTGTTTCAAATCTTAGGAAGAATGTGTTTTAATTTGAAATTCAACAAATTCCACTGAGTATTGTTTTTTCAGATCGTTTATTTTTGTTGATTTATAATTAACAAATCTGGATGATATATCAACAGTCTTGGATTCATCTTAATTTCGACGCACAGCTTCAAGGGATAATGCTGTTTTCAAATATTGAATGATCAAGCCAAAATCGAAAACTAATTTTTAAGCAAACATATCTGTGAATCTATTTAGCTTAAATTTCGAATTTTTCAGTCATTCTCCCAAAATTGTGAGTAAACTGACTTTCCCGATATTTGGGACTTATTTGTCAGATTATGCAGTTAAATGTGTGAGGCGTCATCTCGATACGTTTCTAGCTATGATGAGCAATTGGAATCAGCACAATTTAAATTCACAGAGCTCATTAGCATTCGCTGGCACTGCAAAGATACCTCATTACAGAGAAATATCGGTGGAAGGAGGGGGGGGGGGGGGGAAATAATCAATATACTTACTTTTCCACATGTTCCCAATCTTTTTTGAGGTTTAAATGATATGAGTTTTAATTTTCATAATTTAAAGCACCGCTATCTTTTAATTTATTTCCATTTGACTTATCAGTAGTTCCCCCACCCCCCCCCTCCCCAACCACCCATTTTTAAGATTTGTTGACATTTTTCTACGCTCTAGTAGTACTTGATGAAGGTTGACAAACACTTATTTGAATACCTTCAAAAATTTAAGACTCACATTGTGTTGAAGAGGAATTTAAAAAGGTCTATATGTTGATATTATAGGAAACGAATTGATACTATTGTCTGGTATGATTGCACTGGAAATTTTGATAAGTGTAAAAACCAGAGGACAAAGGTTTTCCCTAATCGTGGGCCCCAAATGAATCACCCAATGAAATGGAAGAAATGCGTCATCATGTCATAAAAATTAAAATAGACAATTTTTATGTGCTCAAATCAGAAATTTCAGAAATTCTGTGCCTTATTGACATTAGAAGGGATGGCTCTAACTTTATGATAGGTCTCTTCATAATAGAATCAAAAAATCCAATGAAGCTTTGATTTTTTTATTTGGCCTATTCTTATTCAAAAATCCGATTTTTTATTATTCTGGTTTTTAACCATTGTAATTTCATCTAAATGTACTGAAAAATGATTAAACAATGCACAAGTATAAGTCATCTAAAACCAGTCGTAAATACGCTCTGCACTTTACACTTCGTTCAATTTTAGCATTGGAAAGCAATGAAACAGCGAATCAAAGAATAAGGAACAAACACCCTGAATTCAAAGATGAAATTGTAGGGCTCTTTAATACCCTAAAGTCAATTGCCACTTCCATCTGATCCTTTCCCTTAACTCCCGTTGGATTGTAATACTGCCTACTGCTTTTCATCGATGTAAAGTTATCACATTTTTCTTTTCATTTATAGCAATTTGGAAGAATATATGAATTCGAAATTAAAATTTCTCGTATGTTCCGCATATTAACTCTCTCTTTATATACACATTATTGATTCGTAAGAGATTGGGAAATTAGTTAAATCCAGTTCAGAAAGGCCATTTTTGTACTCATCGTTTTAAGTTGAATTATGGCTTTGCCTACGTAAACACTTACGACGCGATACTCCATGAAAATAAAATGACACAGAATGGAATTATTTTCCTCCTGAAAATTTACGGGAATGCAACTTTCATCTCGTGGCTCTGAGCATACACCCAGGAAAAAACATTAATAACCTCTGTACCTAGAAGTCAACCCTGACCTCCATTTTCCGGAAACCATGTAACTTTGCAAACTGGAGTCCATATATATATATATATATATATATATATATATTTTATTTTAAGTACCAAGAATTTAGTGAGGGCTCTTACTTTGCCCGCCTAAATGGGAGTCACCCAACAGGATGACTTTTTATCCCGAAAAGTGTACTCACTTCCCCCTCAATTTCATGAAATCTGCATGACCAAGGATTATTTTATCTTAGGCAGGTATTGAAATAGGTTTCTTGATCCGACTGTATTCAGTTTTTATAAACCAGTAAATGATTGGCATAACCCTGATTTATATAGAATAGAAAAAAATGGCTGCTATAGCCCATCTCACCACATCAAACTTCATTGTAATTAAGAGAACAGAGTGATGAAAAGAAGGCCTATTCCCAATAGTATTATCGTTAAAAGAAGAATTAATCAAGTTTGGTGAACTAGAAGACTTGATATGTGGAGACAGGTAATTAAAAAATGCCATCAAAATCGGCTGAATTGTGTGATTATTATCGTTGGCTTTTAATTTACTAATGAGATTTGATTATTGTATCAAGTGGGGAGTGGAACAGACTTGCCTCCGCGTGGTGCACCCTGGGCAACGTATACTCATACGACAAAAAAGTCTATTAATCGGCAGTTGACTTCTCACTTTAAACACCCATCACCCCCCACTGTGTGTCATATTCGACCCCTACACAGTACTCATCTTACCCTTTCTGAGCCTTTGTGTCGGTTTCTTTTGCATCTTTGAAACACCCTTCTATTCCCCCTCCTAAATTCTTCTCACTTTGATATTCCTCCTCCCCCCCTGTGAAGCCTGAAGTCAACTAAAGGGCTAATGATAACTATCAGTACGCCTGCCATTTGTTATAAATAAATTATTGCAGCAAGTACAATTCATAGAGAAAATTAATTGTAGCCTTCCAGAAATTTTCTTATCTGTTATCACTTATGGCGTATTACCATATTAACCCTACCTAACTTAATGTAAAAAACTAAATAATATTATCTATTAGAAGATTAATTTCAAATATCAAGATGAATCGCACCCTCATTCTAGTCCATAAATATATTATTTATTTATGAACACTATGGTATTCAGGTGACACCGATAGCTGAGTCATAGTATAATTTCCATATTCTCGTATGAGAACTTAAAAATGATTCAAAAGGCAATGTAACTGGATGATGAGTCATCGAAAAGTTTGACCCCATTTTTTCAGATAGATCTTAATTGGTGGAAATAAAAATTTTTCATCATCATTTTTTTTCATTAATTAGCTAACTTTCAATCAGGAAAAAAGGTGTTGTTAGCAACAAAATGCATACAGTAATTAGAAGTCTTGATGAGGATTCATAAATCATTTCATTTAGACTCAACAGAAAAGATGCACATAAAAACAGAGTAAAATCTGAAGTTAAATTGAAGTAGAAATAATTTAATAATTGTTCCATATTTGCTCTAATGTATTACTCCATTCAATATTGAATATTTTCATTTCACAGGGGTGATAACTTTACAATTATCCTTAATACTAAAACGCACATTAATTTAACGTTCATCTCACAGATGATTCAAGTGCTAGATAGCCAATGATTCGGAATTTTAAACATACAATAGGCTATAGTTTTAACCACTTAAATATATATATTTATTTATTTCAAATGGCAGGCGTTTTGAT